>BLSH010258583.1:359200-371775 GCA_018402905.1 Glandirana rugosa | reverse complement strand
AGAAGTTTCAGGTAAAAACAAAAAGGTAGTTTATTTTCACTAGTTACAATGTGAAAAACAGCAAAACAAAAACAAATAACAACATAAATCCTAGGCCACTTGGCCACTGACTGCACAATAGGTTTCCCTGTCTGTCAGCTGGGTACAGCCTACTGCTGTACAAAGCTCCTATCTCTCACTGCAGGATACACAGCCACACAGGCCTTACCGCGTACAGGATGTTACACTCGCCAGTCTATGGTCACAGAGCTGGTTCCAGGGTGGAGCACTCACCTATGCTTGCTGGGAGTTTATGTAAAGGTCTTAATGAGCCAGCTCAACCCAGCTGGACTCATTACCTCTACCCCTGCAAGACTCAGCACTCCCCCTAGTAGTATAAGTCTGTATACACTTTGAATCTTGGGCAGATGTACCTGCCATCCTGCACGCAACCAGGCGTCTTTACCTGCCGGCAGTCACATACCCCCCTCTTGTTTCAAACTGGGTTTTGGGACACACGCAGCCAGGTACGCAGGTACCCGAGATAGAGCATCCACGTTCCCCATTTGAACCCCAGGGCGATGCTTCACGGTGAAGTTGTATTCTTGCAGGGCCAGAAACCATCGATTTACCCTTCTATTGGTCTCCTTGTTTTAAGCCATCCACTTTAAGGGTGCGTGATCTGTAATCAGATCAAAGTGTCTACCCAGCAAATAGTATCGCAGGGAGTCTAATGCCCATTTCACCGCTAGACACTTCTTTTCAATTGTGGCATAATTTTCTTCGTGGGGTTTCAGTTTCCTGCTAAGATAAATGACTGGGTGTTCTTCTCCGTTCCAGACCTGGGACAACACTGCTCCTAAGCCTACGTCTGACGCATCAGTCTGTACCACAAAGTCCTTAGCAAAGTCAGGTGAGTACAGCACTCGTTGGCTACATAAGGATTTCTTTAAAGCCTGAAAGGCTGCTTCAGCCTCCGGAGTCTATTTCACCATGGAAGACTCTTTCCCTTTTGTCAGGTTGGTTAGGGGCACAGCCTGTGAAGCAAAGTGAGGAATGAATCGCCGATAGTATCCAGCAATTCCGAGGAATGCTCGAACCTGCTTCTTGCTGTTGGGGCGTGGCCAGCTATTTATGGCTTCCACTTTGTTGATTTGGGGTTTTATCACTCCCCTCCCAATAGTGTACCCCAAATATTTGGCCTCTTCCTGTCCAATGGTAAACTTTTTGGGATTAGCCGTGAACCCAGCTTCCCTTATGGAGTCTAGTACAGCTTGCACTTTTGGCAGATGTGAGGCCCAATCCATACTGTGGATGATCACATCCTCCAAGTAGGCTGCTGCATACTTCTGATGGGGCCTCAGAATTTTGTCAATTTTCCGCTGGAACGTGGCTGGTGCATTTTGTAACCCAAATGACATTCTTTTATACTGGAATGCCCCCTCTGGTGTTACAAATGCCATTTTCTCCTTCGCTGACTCAGCTAGGGGAATTTGCCAATACCCCTTGGTGAGATCAAGGGTCGTCATATATCGGACTGTTCCCAGCCGGTCGATCAGTTCATCTATGCGTGGCATGGGGTAGGTGTCAAATTTTGTAACTTTATTCAACTGCCGGAAATTGTTACAAAATCGCCATCTCCCATCGGGTTTGGGCACTAAAACGATCGGGCTGGACCAGTCACTCTGGGACTCTTCTATCACACCTAATTCAAGCATTCGTTGGACTTCCCCTCATATTGCCTCCCGTCGGGTCTCCGGTATTCGATAGGGCTTTAGTTTTACCCTTTCACTTGGCGGGGTGATAATGTCATGCACTACCCCAGATGTTTGTCCCGGCAGCTCAGAGAACACCTCTCTGTTGCGGAGCACAAACTCTTTCACCTCCTGTTTTTGGGGTTTTGATAAGGTGATTGCTATTCCCACCTCAGGAATTAAGCAATCAGACTGAGTCTGCGACACCAAGGTTTCTGCGACTAGGGATTCCCTATCCCTCCAGGCTTTCAACAGATTAATGTGGTATATCTGTTCTGGCTTTCGCCGTCCTGGTTGTCTGACCCTGTAGTTCACCTCACTCACTTGTTCAATTATCTCATAAGGGCCCTGCCATTTGGCCAGGAATTTGCTTTCGACCGTAGGGATTAGTACCAACACCCTATCCCCCAGTGAAAAAGTACGGGTCTTGGCCTTGCGGTTATACACCCTTTGCTTTGCTAACTGCGCTTGGGCCAAGTGTTCCTTGATGATTGGCATTACTTGTGCAATTCTATCTTGCATTAGAGCAATATGCTCAATCACACTCCGGTGGGGAGAACTCTCACTTTCCCAAGTTTCCTTGGCGATATCCAACAGCCCTCCTGGGTGTCTCCCATAGAGTAACTCGAAGGGCGAGAACCCGGTAGAGGATTGTGGTACTTCCCGAATAGCAAACATCAAGTAGGGTATTAAACAGTCTCAATCCTTTCCATCTCGATCCACCACCTTTTTAAACATTTGTTTTAGGGTTTTGTTGAACCTTTCAACCAACCCATCTGCTTGAGGGCGATACACGGATGTACGTAATTGTGTCACTTTGAACAACTTGCACAGCTCTTTCATTACCCTGGACATAAATGGGGTACTCTGGTCTGTAAGCAATTCCTTACAAATACCGACATGGCTGAAGACCAGAAATAGCTCTTTGGCTATCGTCTTGGCAGAGGTATTTCTAAGAGGGATCGCTTCAGGATAGCGGGTGGCATAGTCCATTATGACCAAAATGTACTGATGCCCCCTAGTGGACTTCAGTATCGGACCAACCAAATCCATTGTGATCCTCTCAAAGGGAACCTCAATGATGGGGAGAGGTACCAGTGGGTTACGGAAATGCGACAAAGGTGCCGACTTCTGACACACAGGGCAGGAGGAACAATAATTTTCTATTTCCTTCATGACCCCAGGCCAATAGAACCTTTGCAATACTCTCTCTCGGGGTTTCTCCGCCCCCAAATGACTTCCCAAAATGTGCCCATGGGCTAATTCCAATACCAACTTCCTATAGGGTTTGGTTACCACAAGTTGCTCAATGGTTTCATCCGCCTTTTGGGCAACCCGATACAACAGATCCCTTTCCACCATAAAGTATGGGCAACTGCAAGACTGATCTGGGTTCACTAATTCACCATCTATCTTTACTACATTTCCCCGTGCCTTTATCAGGGTGGGGTCTTTTATCTATTCTGTGGCAAAATTTTCCCTGTGAACCTCTAAATCAGAGATCTCTACAGACGGCATGTTTTCGTCTGAAGATGTTGGTTCCTCCCCAGTTTCCCGAGTCTCTCCTGCCAACACCGACAAGGGAAAATCTGGAGAAGTCTCACCATTCTCAGAGGATACCTGGGATTCCTCTTCCTGGCCTCTAGGGGCCTCTGCGGGGGGTTCAGGACCATCCCAGAATTCCCAGAATTTTGGAAAATCCCTCCCCACAATAGCAGCATGTAGTAAGTGAGGCACCAACCCCACCTGATGAGTTATGTTACCTTTGGAGGTCTCAAAAACCACTTTAGCCAGAGGATACTCTCTGGTGTACCCATGTACACAAATAACAGCCACCTTGTTATTTATAGAGACCTCTGTAGTAACTAATTCAGCTTTGATCAATGTTACCAGACTACCTGAATCTAGCAACACAACAACATTTTTATCATTAATACACATTTTGCATAAATGTTTTTCAGTTCCCCGAGTGGCAGTGCATGCAACTGTCGCAAACGGCGACTGATGTCTGTCTCTTAAGTAGTCACGTTCCATAGGCTCATCCACAACTGGGCAATTGGCTGCAATATGTCCCTCTTGCCGGCAACGATAACAAATAAACTTTTTCGCTGCTTCCTGTGACTTTGACTGTGGTCACCATACATTATGCAAACTTCCCGCCCTCTCACTCTCTCCACCCTTACCCCTTGAAGTCACCTTACCCGCCGCTGGGGATGGTCTGGTCTTAGGGTGGAAAGTCTGTCCCTGGGAGAGGCAGTCAGGTTCTCTGTAGCCAAGTACCTCTCTACCAGATCCACTAGCTTGGCAGCCGTGTCCGGGTTTCCATGGTTTACCCACTTTTGGATAGCAGTAGGTAGAGATCTCAGGAACCGATCCATTACCACACGTTCCACAATCTTTGGTGCTGTCAGAGTTTCAGGTTGCAGCCACTTCCTGCCCAGGTGAATGAGATCATACATTTGCGACCTGGGGGGCTTTTCAGGTTGGAAAGTCCAGTTATGCACACGCTGAGCCCGGACAGCCAGGGTGGCACCCAGCCGTGCCAATATTTCTGTTTTTAGCATAACATAGTCTTTTGCTTGGTCCGGCTCTAAGTCAAAATATGCTTTCTGTGATTCCCCAGCTAATAGAGGAGCCACCAATCCAGCCCACTGTGCCTTAGGCCACTTTTCTCTTTCTGCAGTCTTTTCAAATGTGGTCAGAAACACTTCAGGCTCATCCTCTCCAGTCATTTTTGGCAAAAAACGGCTCACACAAAATGATGGTGTATTACTGGAACCACTTGCCTCACTGGTCTGCGGACGATGTTGTTTTATGGCATCCATTTGCTGTTGAAGTCTCTGCTCTTGCTTCTGCAACAGCTCAATTAAGTGAGCCTCAGATTGTTGCTGGGCTCGTTGCTGTGCTTCCATACTTTGCTGGTGAGCTCGCTGCAGTGCTTCCATACTTTGCTGGAGAGTTCGCTGCTGATTAGCGTTTGCTTGTTGTAGACTATCATTTGTTTGTTGTTGATTAGCATTTGCTACAGTAAGCTGTCTTATTAACTCTTCCATGGTGGCCTTTCACAAAAAAAACTGCCCGCATCCTCCACCAATGTAAGGGGGTTAGCTCGGCAGCGGTTGTGTTTGACCTCCTGGAAGGGTTCACTACACAATTTTAGGCACAGTGAGACAGCAGTTTCAGGTGAAAACAAAAAGGTAGTTTATTCGCACTAGTTACAATGTGAAAAACAGCAAAACAAAAACAAATAACAACATAAATCCTAGACCACTTGGCCACTGACTGCACAATAGGTTTCCCTGTCTGTCAGCTGGGTACAGCCTACTGCTGTACAAAGCTCCTATCTCTCACTGCAGGATACACAGCCACACAGGCCTTACCGCGTACAGGATGTTACACTCGCCAGTCTATGGTCACAGAGCTGGTTCCAGGGTGGAGCACTCACCTATGCTTGCTGGGAGTTTATGTAAAGGTCTTAATGAGCCAGCTCAACCCAGCTGGACTCATTACCTCTACCCCTGCAAGACTCAACACTCCCCCTAGTAGTATAAGTCTGTATACACTTTGAATCTTGGGCAGATGTATCTGCCATCCTGCATGCAACCAGGCGTCTTTACCTGCCGGCTGTCACATAATACTCACTTTTGTTGCCATCGGTTTAGACATTAATGGCTGTGTGTTGAGTTATTTTGAGGGGACAGCAAATTTACACTGTAAGGCTCCATGCACACTGGACGCTCTTTGGGCATTGGATTATGTGGCAGGAGACGCTGCTTAGAAACCATGCTTTTAGCAGCGTTATGTAAGCAGCGTTTATGTGCGTTTATCGGCGTCAGCACTTTTGAGCTTTTTTATTTTTTTTTTACTTCAATAGCTTCCGTTGACTACAAAAAGCGCTGGACACCAATAAACGCCTGTTTAGCGTCGTTTATGAGCGTTTATCGGCATCCAGCGTTTTTTGTGGTCAGAAGAACAGCTCTTGAATGCCAATTTAGGGCGTTCAAATAACAGCCCATAAACGCCACTGCTGTTAAACGACAATTAACGTCCATGTCTGCATGGACACATAGGATAACATAGAGGGGCGTTTATGGGCTGTTAAAAAAAAAACACCCAAACGCCCATAAAAGGTCGTTCATCAGCTACAGTGTCCATGGAGCCTTATACAAGCTGTACACTTACTATTTTACATTGTAGCAAAGTGTCATTTCTTCAGTGTTGTCACATGAAAAGGTATAATAAAATATTTACAAAAATGTTTGGGTGTACTCACTTTTGTGAGATACTGTACCTCTTTAGCTGTTTGTTATTATGCTTTATTATTTTTGTTGCAGTTGGTACTGTAATTCCTCCTGAAGAAGCGGTTTTTGCTGTGAAACATGTAGAGGTTTTACTGTACACTGAGAATTGATTACAACTGATTTCTTCAGCTTTGCCAGAGAATCATATTACAAGCAATTTAAGCTTGGAAGAACATGAATATTGAAGATGTTATTATAATTGTAACCTTTTAATCATGTATGTGGATATGTTTCTTTTTTTAAACATGTTTGTATAAATGAAAATTACATTGTTATCATATTTTTGTAAAACATTTTTAGGCACGTGAAAGCCCATTCCTTCCTCCCTGGGGGGCATAGTGGAGGCTGCTCATAGTATTTCATTTTGATTCACAATTGAATCAATCTCAATCTCCCTGATTCTCTATCCCTTCTCACTCATGGTAACCTGTGAACTAAAGCTTCTGTCAGCCTTCCGCTCTGTGACAGGTACTCGGGTACTTTGATGGACAGGTGACAGGTACTCGGGTACTTTGATGGACAGGTGACAGGTACTCGGGTACTTTGATGGACAGGTGACAGGTACTCGAGTACTTTGATGGACAGGTGACAGGTACTCGGGTACTTTGATGGACAGGTGACAGATACTCTGATGGGCTGTGACAGGTACTTTGATGGGGTGGTGACAGGTCCTCTTTATTAGGGGGGTGATCAGTGTTCTTTGATGTACACAGTGGGCGGTAACGAGCTGTTACCACAATCTCCCTGTCACACACGATCGATGTGTGACAGGGAGAACCGCAGTAGCAGCTCGTTACCGCGGTTTGTTTACATCACATGACCGGCTGTGATTGACACAGCCGGTCACGTGGTAAAGAGCCAATTCTATTGGCTCTTTACACTGATCGGAGCTGGGCTTTGTCCGAGGGACAAGCCTCAGCCCCAATTGCCACGCTGCGTGCCCCCGGGGGCGCGCACTAGCGGCGTGCACGGGAAGATCGGTAGTGACCGGCTGTGATTGGACACAGCCGGTCACCCTGGTAAAGAGCCAATTTTATTGGCTCTTTACCCCGATCGGGGGGGGGGGGACGACCCCCCGGCACACGATCGATCCACGATCGCCACTCTGCGGGCCCCCAGGGCTGCAGATAGGTACTTGGGTACTCTGATGGGCTGCAGATAGGTACTCAGGTATTCTGATGGGCTGCAGATAGGTACTTGGGCACTTTGATGGGCTGGAGACAGGTACTCGGGTAATCTGATGGACTGGTAAAAGGGACTTGGTTACTTAGATGGGTTGGTGACAGGTACTCAAGTAATCTGAAGGGCAGATGACAGGTACTCGGGTACTCTGACGGGCTGGTGACAGGTACTCGGATACTCAGGTGGGCAGGTGACAGGTACTCGGGTGGGCAGGTGACAGGTACTCGGGTACTCAGGTGGGCAGGTGACAGGTACTCGGGTACGCTGATGGGCTGGTGGCAGGTACTTGGGTACTCAGATGGGCAGGTGACAGGTACTCTGGCACGCTGATGGTCTGGTGACAGGTACTCTGGTACGCTGATGGTCTGGTACAGGTACTCGGGTACTCTAATGAGCAGGTGACAGGTACTCGGGTACTTTGCTGGGCTGGTGACAGGGACTCAGGTTCTCTGATGGGCAGGTGACAGATACTCGGGTACTCTGATGGGCGCGTGACAGTTACTCGGGTACTCTGATGGGCAGGTGACAGGTACTCGGGTACTCTGATGGGCTGGTGACAGGTACTCGGGTGCTCTGATGGGCAGGTGACAGGTACTCAGGTACTCTGATGGGCAGGTGACAGGTACTATGATGGGCAGGTGACAGGTGCTCGGGTACTCTGATGGGCTGGTGACAGGTACTTTGATGGACAGGTGACAGGTACTCGGGTACTCTGATGGGCAGGTGACAGGTACTCCGGTACTTTGATGGACAGGTGATAGGTACTCGAGTACTTTGATGGACAGGTGACAGGTACTCGGGTACTTTGATGGACAGGTGACAGGTACTGGGGTACTTTGATATACAAGTGACAGGTACTCGGGTACTTTGATGGACATGTGACAGGTACTCGGGTACTGTGATGGGCAGGTGACAGGTACTCGGGTGCTTTGATGGACAGGTGACAGGTACTCGGGTACTTTGATGGACAGGTGACAGGTACTCTGATGGGCTGTGACAGATACTTTGATGGGGTGGTGACAGGTCCTCTTTATTAGGGGGGTGATCAGTGTGCTTGGTGCACACAGTGGGCGGTAACGAGCTGTTACCGCGATCGTGTGTGACAGGGAGAACCGCAGTAACAGCTCGTTACCGCGGTTTGTTTACATCACATGACCGGCTGTGATTGACACAGCCGGTCACGTGGTAAAGAGCCAATTCCATTGGCTCGTTACACTGATCGGAGCTGGGCTTTGTCTGAGGGCGTGCACGGGAAGCGGCGTGCACGGGAAGATCGGTAGTGACCGGCTGTGATTGGACACAGCCGGTCACGTGGTAAAGAGCCAATTTTATTGGCTCTTTAGCCCGATCGGGGGGAACACGACCCCCTGGCACATGATCGATCCGCGATCGCCGCAGTATCGGCGAGAAGCGGCCGACGTGATATGACGTCGGCCCGGATCGACGAGAGGTTCCTGCCGTCGTCATATTACTATGACTCGGTAAGGAACAGGTTAAAGGGGCAGCGTTTTTGTTTTTTTTTCCTCAATTGATATAAAACGTCCAAAAACGTTGGGGATCGACGTTTAGCCGCATTTTTGAGCGTTTGAACGTTTTTAGAGCTGATAAACGTCTCTCAGAACCCACTGGTCTTGGGTTATTTTTACAGCTCAAAAACGTCACTGCTAAAAACAGTTGATAACAGCCTATGTGTGCATGAACACATAGGATAACATGATGGAGGGTTTATTGACTGTAGAAAAAAACGTCTGCAGCTAAAAACAGCAGCTGTAAAACAGTCAAAAAACGTCCTGCGTGCATGAGGCCTTAAACTTACAAGGATAGGGTCTTATCATATCTTCCTGATTCTCTATCCCTTCTCACTAATGGTAACCTGTGAACTAAAGCTTCTGTCAGCCTTCCGCTCTAGTTGAGCCAAGGCATACAATCAAGGCTGGAAATGTACATATTTTAATTACAGTAAGTGACATATCGTTTTTGAGACAAAGGAGAGGGGGAGAGTTTTCAATAAGGAAGCTCTGGGTTTCAGCAAAATGATGGCCTCCAGAAAGAAGAAACAGGAGCAATGCTAGAGGCAAATTACACTAACACACACTAGTTTTGGTAGCATCATTATTAATGTGGAAACCAAAGACAGGGGGAGGGAGAGAAGCGCCAACCCTATCTGGTGCAGTATCGTTTATTACTACAGGGTAAACAATAAAAACAGTATAAATTGCAATCACATGGTGCTCGATCGGTGAGGCATATAGCAGTGGACAAGCTGAGGCAACCTGAGAGGACCGCAGCGGGCGTCATGTGTCAGCGGGAACCGAAACCATGAGGAGAGGACTCGAAAGGACGATGGAGAGGTCTCTTGGGGTGGGAGTGTTCCAGTGCTGTCAGATCCTGGGGCCACCTACCACTGGACTGGCTGACCTCAAGTTTAAAGTGGTAATAAACCCACCACTACTGTTTTTACCTACAGGTAAGCCTATAATAAGGCCTACCTGTAGGTAAAAAAAATATCTCCTAAACCTACATGGTTTAGGAGATATTCGCCCTGCATGCAGTCGCTGACATTAGCGGCGCATGTGCTCTATAGAATCCAGCCGAGGCGTCCGGCAACTCAGAGCTGGCTGCCGGAAAGAAGAGCGGGAGTGACGTCACGTGGCTCCGGCCACTCACAGCGCCGGAGCCGCGTACCCGGAAGAAAGAAGAGGACCAACATGTCAGCGTCCTTAGCGCTGACCGACTCGGTCATCGGGGGCCTCGTTGTAAGGTAAGTATTTCATAATATGTTAGTATGCAATGCATACTCACATATTATGCTATTGTCTTGCAGGTTTTTTTGTTTGTTTGTTTACTACCGCTTTAAATGTCCATGGTTAAGCCCATCAGTGCTGAAGGAAGGATCTAAATGTAGGAAGGATTTATATATGGCTTTAGCTGGGGCAACCATGTAATACAAATGATGTCAGAGCGTTTAAAAAAGGCATCATAGTTTGTGCCAAAAAGAAACTTCATAGAAGTGAAAATACTAAATGTGTGTGAAGATATTTGTATACAGTATATGGGAAAAAAGGGTTTATATATATAAAAATATACAAAAATAAAACATTTTGTATAAAACATTCTTTGTATAAAAGGGGGGGGGGGGGGGGTTAAAAATCTCCCCCTATGAGCATAAAAAATTATAATAATTTTAAAAATCTAAAGTTGGAAATAAACTGGGAGGAGTGTATTGTAGATAGAAGACTTTGTTATGTGCTGATGGGATAGTAAGGCGGTATTAGAAAAGCTCCATGAATATAAAGCAATGTTAAACTCGAGGTAAGCGTTAAACAATAGGCTGATGAAGGAGGCGTGGCCCTGCCTCCGAAACGCATTCCAATTGGCCAGTCCTGTGGTAGGCGGCACCAGGATTTGACAGCTCTGGAACACTCCCACTCCGATAGACCTCTTTTGCGTCCTACAGAGTGCTCTCCTCGTGGCTTCGGCTCCCGCTGACACATAACGCCGGCTTCAGTCCACTGCTATATGACTCACCTACCAAGCACCATATGAGTGTAATTTATACTGTTTTTAATGTTTGCCATGTATTAATAAAAGATACTGCACCAGATAGGTTTGGCGCTTCTTTCCATCCCCCTGACTTTTGTTTCCACAGTCTCCAGGCCCCCAGCCCATACTGGAAGCAGCCTTGCCATCACCAGCAGCTATACGAGAGACTTTTTTTAAACCACTTCTAATGCTCTGCACAAACCCGATTCCTAAAGACTTTCATTGGGACTATATATACTTCATATGTCAGTATTTGGACTCAACTAATCTTATATGCAATACACTCTAATCCAGCCTTTCTCAACCTTTTCAACACAGAGGAACTCTTGAAATAATTCTCCGGTCTCAGGGAACCCCTGCTAAGAATTAAAAAATCTACAATTCATGATACATTAGTGTGATGGTCAATGGGAAGAATGCTCCTTACATTTGTGGTCATTGAGAAGAATTATCCCCTTACATATAGCTAAAAAGATCAATGGTATCATTGGGAATTTATCTGAGAGGTAGAAATGGACCATTGCTCAAGGAACCCCTAGCAACCTCTGGAGGAACCCTGGTTGAAAATCACTGATCTAATCCTAGGCAAGAGGTCCTAGCGCTGAGTTTTACACTTTAAGTGTATCATTCTTCCTTTTACCTCATTATTAACATGGAATGTATGTTCTTTTGTGAAAAAAAGGGATTTTATTATAACTTACCGTAAAATCCTTTTCTCCGAGTTCACTGACAGACGCAGCTCTTCATGACTTTGTGGGGTTTTATGTTCGTCCTACTAGGAGTTAACTAGGCAGGGAAAAGAATCAGCTGGCCCCTCCCTTGGGGGCCGTCCTCTCTTCCTACATCAAACCCCCTCACAGAATAGCTCTTCAGTTCGTACGCAAGCCGTACCAAAACAGAGCCCAGAGGGGTGGGTGCTGCGTCTGTCAGTGAACTCGGAGAAAAGGATTTTACGGTAAGTTATAATAAAATCCCTTTTTCTCCTACGTTCACTGACAGACGCAGTTCTTCATGACTTTGTGGGGACGTCCCCAAGCTGTGTCAAAAAAGAGGGGTGGGTAAACGCAAACAACTGTACCCAACTGAACCTCTGAGAAGGCGTAAGATGCGCCTACACTACCGCCTGCAGAGCCTGCGGCCAAAGGCAGCATCCAAAGATGCGAACACATCAACTAATAAAACTTAGTAAAAGGGTGAACCGAGGCCCAAATGGCCGCATTGCACACCTGTGACACTGAAGCCTGGTGTCTGACAACCCAGTAAGTACTAACCACCCGGGTAGAATGAGCCATGACCGGAAAAAGGGGGAAAAGAAAGGAAAAGAAGGAAGGGGTCGCAAGACCGCCTTATCCTATGCATTACCAAATAAGGAAACTTGCACGATAGTGCAGCCAATTCCGATACTCGTCTGGCAGAAGTAAAGGCGACTAAGCTGTACACCACGGAGCCCACTCTAGAGGCTACCGAGGCACCCTAGACTTAGACCACGAAAGACAAGAAGTTTTTGGTGGAATACTTTTTGAGTCCCTCTAAGGGAATGTTGAAGACAGCGTCTTCCACCGGAAGAATCAGCGGAAATGAAGACGGTCTGCTCATAGCCTTAACCGACGTGATAGCACGTTCAAAGGAATAAACCATTACGTATCCTATTCCGCCAGAACGCTGGGGAAGGAAGAAAAGGAAAGAAAAGGGGGAAAAAGGCCAGTACCGAGTAAGATGGGCCCACCAATCATGAATGACCCAACAGTCTGTGGTCCGAAGTCACAGTGTCCACACGTTACGCCGGTAAACCCGGAGCCAAGTGGGAAAATGATTC
>BLSH010258583.1:293351-357691 GCA_018402905.1 Glandirana rugosa | reverse complement strand
GCCGTCCCCTTTGTTGGGCACCACAAGAGATTTGAGTAAAAACCTCAAAATCCCTCTCTGAGGGAACCGGTACAATCACTCCCTGTTCTGATAGAGCCTGTACTGCCCTGGAAGGGCCAGCCTGCGCTCCAGCGGGAGGTTTAAAATTTGATGGGAAGTGCGAACCCCCGAAGACGTCCCCCCACCCGACACTCGGGTGGGGGCGCCCCATCAGGCTGAGGAAGACTTGTCTCCCGTCTTTCCTGGTTTGTGCTGCCGCTGCCGGCGTCCGGCCCCTGCAGCAACCTCCCTGGAACGGGTTCCCTTGCTTGCCGTGCCTGATGCACGAAAAAGCTACCTCTGACCCGACGTAGCAGGCTCCTGTCTACGGCGGAACTCACGCCTGCGGGGCTCCGGAAGGAAAGTACTCTTGCCTGCTGTGAGATCCTTAATGATTTCAGCAAGGCACGAGCCAAATGGGCGCCCACCCTGAAAAGGAAGATCAGCCCAACCTAGTGCGGAAGCGTGGTCACCGACCAGGGTCGCAGCCAAGAGTTCTGTGAAGTCTAATGGCCGCTATCGACATTCTAGACAGCAAGGGCAGAACATCCACCACCGCATCACAGAGGCATTTTATCCCCTGGAGTAAAAACTCAGCCTTCTGCGGTGCCTCCATCAGGCGACCGCCCACCAGGTCTGACTTAAGTTCCTCCATGCACTCAGAGAGGTACTGCGCTGCTATGGCCGCAGCCAAAGCAGGTCGCACTGCGGCGCCCGCGTTCAAGAACAAGGACTTCAAAAGTGCCTCTGTCCTTCTATCGGCAGGATCCTTGAAGGAAGGAGTCCCCGCCATAGGAATGATAGTCGCTTTGGTAAGGCGTGCAATAGGCGGATCCACCGCAGGAGATTCCCCATTTCTTTAGGAAATTCTCCCCAAAGGGATAGCGTTCAGTAAAACGGCCAGTCAGTGAGGAGGAACGCCGGGTTGCTGCCATTCACGATATAGGAAATGGTCAAAAAATTAACTGTAAGGATAGGACTTGGGGCCTTGGGGGGCCTAGAAGACCCGCACACATAAGCAGATCGCGATTCGCCCGTTTGATGCAACTTGGTGCGAATGCCAGCGATAATGGTGGCGACCAGCACATTGTCCTGGTCAACCACTGGCTCCTGGTCCTCCTCAGCTACCATGCCACCTCAGCAGACAAGTCCCCCGGGGTCTCTAAGACCCTTGAAGCCCCTCAAATTCAGAATCTTCCCCTGAGGATAAAAAAGGGGGGGCGCTTCCAGGGGGCACGCAGAGCGGCGTCCCCACGTGGAAAGATTTCAGTGAGAACATCCCGCAGCTGGGTGAGAAAAGCCCCTTGGGCAGACTGCGTGGCTGCTGATGCCCTCTCAGCAGGTTCGGCAGGGAGATCAGCCATTGTCAGGGATGGATGGATGGATGGATGGACGCCCCGCACACAGCCACACACCCCCACAGGATCCGAGGACAGCACCCCACCGCCACCAGCACCCAGAGGGAGCCCAGCTATACTTGCGATTTTGCTGTCCATCAGCGCCGATCGTTCAGAAAATACTGCCTGTCACCGTCCATTTTCTGAGAGGAGAAGCTGCAGCCACGTGTGGAATGCAGAGCATGCAGTGAGGCTGAAACACACCTCTCAGGCAACGTGCAGTACCGAATATGGCCGCTCCGAGCGCTAGAGGGAAAGCCCCATAGGCTGGAAATGTCCGCGGCTACGGCAAAATGGCGGCGGTCCGCCGCAAAATGGCGGCCGAAGGACCGCATGGTGATGCTGGACGAGAGGGCCGAACGAACGGGCAGTGCTGGGGAGGGGGGTGGGGGGCGAGGTGTGGCAGGGGGCAAGATGAAAGGCTGATCCCCACCGGTGGCTACCCCGGACAAGCTACTGGAGCAGTGGAAAAAACGCATTTGCGGATGTCGGGCCCACTTCACTCCCCGGGTGGGGAGGAAGGCAGGGCGCTCACTTACCCGTCCGACGCTACGGCAGCCACCGAACGCAGACTTTCCACCCTCGATGGGGGGGCATGCTGCCGGCCCAGAGTCACCCTGCCGAACGAATCGGGAAGGAGACCATGTGGGGGATCTCGCCCCGGGCCACCCGCACGGAACGGGTAAGATGCGGCAGGTCCCTGTGTTGGGGCCGGCTTCGCATCATGTTGGCCAGGTCGGGGAAAGTACAGAGCACCAGGACTCTCGATGCCCCGACCGGCTTCTTAATAGCAGATCATCTTGATTGCAGCAAAAAAAGAAAATAAAATAAAAAAGAAAAATTGTCACAATAGGACCGCAGTTCCCTATAGGGAAGCCAGGTCAACTCCTTGCGAACTAGGCATTGAAACTGAAGAGCTATTCTGTGAGGGGGTTTGATGTAGGAAGAGAGGACGGCCCCCAAGGGAGGGGCCAGCTGATTCTTTTCCCTGCCTAGTTAACTCCTAGTAGGACGAACATAAAACCCCACAAAGTCATGAAGAGCTGAGTCTGTCAGTGAACGTAGGAGAAAACATTAAAGTATAACTAAAGGCAAAACTTTTTTTTAAGTTTTGGACAGAGTGGAGAGGGATTGGAGCCCCGGTCAGTTTTTATTGCTGTCTGTGCCCCTGTAAAGTAGATTCACCCCTCTATTTGATTTGTTTACCATTACCATTGAAAGTAAAAAGAAAATCCCAATTTTTGGGTTGTCCCCAGAAAAATAATAGTTCTGGTGAGCTGGAGGTCCCCAAAAAAATCCTCTAATTTGCAGAAATTTCCTCTCACTTCCTGTTTGGCTATGGGACAGGAAGTGAAATCTCCACAATGGGACAGAGATGGCGAAAAAAAAAATCTGACAGTGGTTATAACTCTCCCTAAAATGAAAAAAAAAAAGTTTTGCCCATAGTTCTACTTTGTTATACTGCTATGGGTAAATTTCCACTTTAAGGGACCCAGATCCCACTCCTCTGTGTATGTTATCTTCTTCTCAAACTGCTTTTTTTTTTACAAAATTGAAACATAATGGGAGTGGAAGGGGCTATACCTGGCAGGCCAACAGCCTTTTGTATCTCAAAGCACTGTACATGCGTTCTTGTTGCAGATTAAAAAGGTACCGGACTGCATCTGGTGTAAATCAGACCTTGAGCAATTTACATTTTCTGCTGAAAACATTATTTTTGTTTGCCTTGGAGAAAATAAAGACTTTTTATGTTTATGAAAAATGGCTTTGCATGTGATCCCAAAGCATTATCACTGTAGCTATTACCCCTGAACTTTATAATATCTACAGATGTTCTATTGTTCAGAATGCATACGCTGTGCTTGTGTATTTTTTTTTATATTAGACTTTCTTTAAATAACTCTCATACAGTTATAAGTTGGGCTGAATTTACTATTAGGCATAAAAGGCCTGTGGCTATAGGAGGTTAAGGTAATGAAGTGACTTTCCCTTTTATAAATATAAGCCAAACATTTTTTTTTTGCACCATACAAATACTTAACTCGTATGAGAAAAATCTGTAAATATTTTGTCTAAAAAAGCTCATCCCAACAAAGGATTGTTACTTAGGCCTTTTTTACACTTGCAGTTGGAGGCACGGTAAAAATACAATTGAGCTGTGTTTTTACCACCCCAACCCACTTCCTCTTAAAATGTTTTTCCACGTTTGCAGCCAAATTAGAATAATACCAACTTCATATTTGTTATATTGATTGTTGACATTAACATAGCCAGGCCCCGGACTGGCCACAGGGCACAGCGCCGCAGGGCCACATGTCCATGTGGGGTCCAAAGCAGCTGCGGTAGCTGGCCTGCTCCTTGAGCCTGCGCCACTCACCTAACCTCTCTGCGGCCAGCTGCCTATTCGGTGCAGCAGTCAGGGCTGGGGGTCGGAAACTACCCAGATGCCCTATGACTGTGAAGGGGAAGGAGCTGCAATAGATCCCATCGCCTGATGCTGCCTGTCAGACCGGAGAGAAAGTGATTGCCCGTGCAGCCCCCCGTGGGCCTGGATAGGAGGAGTGGTGGGGACAGCTGAATATAGAGGAACTGATTTTTCCATATTTCTCCTGTAGTTGCTGAATGCCTGCAGGAGAAAGAGGAGGAGAAGTGGGCATTCAGCGGCTGCAGGAGGAATATGGGAAGATGAATTCCTCTATATGCAGCTGCCCTGCCACTCCTCCTATTCAAGTTCTTTTGCTGCCCCCCGGTCCCCATGCAGTGCTCTCCAGCTCCCCCATGCCCCCGTGCTCCCTGCACCCCCCCCCCCCCCCGTGCTCTCCCATTCCCTAGTGCTCTCCGGCTGCCCCATTGCTCTCCGCCCACCCCATGCTCACTACCACCCTGGTGCTCTGCCCCCCCCACACCCTCCAGCCCCACCAGTGCTCTCTGCCCCTTCAGGCCCCCCCCCCCCCACTAGTGATCTCCACCCCCCATGCTCTTTGCCCTCCCAGTGCTCTTTCCTGGCCACCCTCGCTCCCCCGCAGCTCTGCTAGATTCTATGGGATCTGTCAGGATGGAGAGCGTGGAAGGAACTGGTATCATGGGCTGCTCCAGTCTAAAATGCCCAAGACAGGAAAAAAAACAAAACAAAAGCTTGATTCCCCCATCAACACAATCAGGGTATCGATTGCACCCAAGTCGATTGATGGATCTACAGTGGGTATAGAAAAGAATCCTCCCCTTTAAAATAATCAAATTTTGTTGCTCTGCAGCCTGAAACAAAGACAGACACAGTTTTTGTTTTATCCAGCTATATTTACTAGTGCAACTTATAACATCTAAGTGAAAGATATAACACCAACATGTCAAAAAAAAAAAAAAAAAAGAATCACTGAGTTGGAAATACGATCACCCCCTTTTGTCAGTATTTTGTTGGACCATATTTTGCTTTAATTACAGCCTTTAGTCTGTTGGGATATGTCTCTACTAACTTCGTCCATCTAGACTTTGCAATATTTGCCCACTTTGGAGAATTGCTCAAGTTCAGTTAAATTTCATGGTGACCATTTGTGGACTGCAGCCTTCAAGTCATTCCACAGATTTTCAATGGGGTTTAAGTCTGGGCTCTGACTAAGCCATGCAAGAACACTTACCTTTTTCTCATTCAAGCACTGTGTGGTCATTTTTGCTGTGTGCTTTGGGTCACTGTCATGTTGGAAGGTAAATCTTCCCATTGACAACTTTCTGGCAGACAGCAGCAGTTTTTCCTCAAGAATTTGATATTTTGCCCTGTCTATTTTTCTTTTATCCTGACAAGTGCTCCAGTCCCTGCTGCAGAGAAACATCCCATAACAGGATATTACAACCTCTGTGCTTTACTGTAGGAATGGTGTTATTTGGATTGTGAGCTACAGTTTACAAGTATTCTTAGAGTCGTAGGATACCTAATGAGCCCCTTGAGATATGGTCACTGTGATCTGGTGGTGATCGTGCCCTTAGTGTATAGATAAGGTGTCTTCTACCTCCCCCCCCCTTTTTCCCAAAGGAGGGGCACATTGATGGGCACCGGCTTATGCCTGCCTTCACCTAGGGCGGTGGGAGGAGTCAGATGTGTTCTCTTCGCCGATGTACCTCGGCCATGTTTGGCTCTGGCTGAGGTACATTGACTATGTTCTGATTGTGTGGAAAGGGTCCCTGGAAGAGCTGCAGCAATTTGTTCAGCTGCTCAACGTCAACGACAGAAATATTAAACTTAGCTTTGCATATGATTTTGCTAAGATTTCCTTTTTGGATTCATGTATTTCTGTCGCTGATGGAAAACTGGAGACTAAAACATTCCGGAAAACTATGGCAGCAAACACACTTCTACTGGTTCAATTTGTAAGGAGGGGTGTTCCCCAATGGGATTATGTGGTGCAAGGAGACAAATTTACAAAAGGCTATAGATAAAATCAATATTTTATTAATTACATGAAATAGAAAGGATCCCAGAAAGGATCAGAAAGATATATGAAAAATTAAAAAATCGCATTATAGGTCACTTTCATCGGGTTTAAAGATTACCCAAATGGAAAATTGATGATTGGGTCAGAGAGTATCCCGACATGTTTTGCCTTACTCAGGCTTCCTCAGAGGACTATAATGGTAACACCAATCATGTTTTCTTAAAAGGAAGATTGACAGAAATCAGTACATATGAAACAATTTGACATCTAGACATATTTAATTCATTTTTGAAGCAGCGTGGAACATCAGAGCCCCAGATATTACCCTCATGCATACAACAAACCCACCCCACCAACCCCCCAACAGAGCCATCCCCAGGAGGTCCAAGCACTTACCCACGGCAATTCCTCCCAGGGGGGCAGACCTCAAGGGAATCCCACAGCTGAAAGGGGGACCTGGCAAAAATGGGGACTGCAGAGGATGCACACAGTCCAAGCTGCAGTAAACAAACAATAGCACAATCATACTCACAGATCAATCAGACAATAAAAGTTGATTAATTAATCAAACAAATGAGTATATATAGAAAAAGCCAAATTGAATCATGCCTGTCACTGTTGCATGAAACAGACAAAAGTCTCACTAATAATCCAATTTTATATTCCACTATAACAGTAAATTATATTTACTGAAAAACTTAGTGACCAACGATCAAAAAAGAGGAAAAGCTGGGGGTGCAGGGCTAGCAAACATTATAGGGCAATACAAGTCGCAGAAGTTGGAAAAGGGGATGTTCCTTTTATAGAGCACCTAGAAAATAAAACAACATAACAATCAATGTGCTAAGGGAGCCAAAAAAAATATGCACTAAAGAGGTCCAATTAGTTCATAAGTGGAACAGGTGGAGCAAATAATGATCAGTTGGGAACAATCCCATAGAAGCAATTTAAAACAAATCTCAGAGTCACATTCCTATAATGGCCAAGCAATGGATAAACACAACCCGTATGACCACAACATCTGTTTACCCATCATATCTTGCCAGAGACCATATTGTCCAAAATTTTAACCAAGATCTCCATGGGTTGTCAATATTTTCAAATCAATAACCAACTATAGGACAATAGAGATAAATTAAATTCTACAATGAGAATTCCAAGAGAGCCCAATACAGGTACTCACATGTTATACTAGTATGGCTGCAAAGCCACCAGAAAAAGGAATCACAACATAGTCCTACAGCCTTAAAATTCAGCAAAAACCTGAATCCAAAATTACCTTCACATACCAGTAGATACGTATGCACCCCCAGTATCCAGCAGTTGTAATGGCCAGAACCACCGGCTTATATACACCCTCCACTCGGCCGGCGTCTGACGTCACCGGTCGAGTGCAGACGTGACTCCCGACAGGCGCATGCGCCTGCTCAGGGAGTCCCGCCTGGACCACAACTCCTTTTAAGAAAACATGATTGGTGTTACCATTATAGTCCCCTGAGGAAGCCTGAGTAAAGCGAAACATGTTGGGATACTCTCTGACCCAATCATCAATTTTCCATTTGGGTAATCTTTAAACCCGATGAAAGTGACCTATAATGCGATTTTTTAATCTTTCGTATATCTTTCCGATCCTTTATATTTCATGTAATTAATAAAATATTTGATTTTATCTATAGCCTTTTGTAAATTTGTCTCCTTGCACCGCATAATCCCATTGGGGAACACCCCTCCTTACAAATTGAACATGTTTTTTTGGGGATGAGGTGCGTTCCAATAGTAAAACAGTGATTTTGGAGAAATTGTGAATGGGAGAACTAATCCAAATACACTTCTACTGTCTTCAAGCCACCACCCACCCTCACTCATTAGGGGCATTCTCCGTATCCGTCAAAATTGCTCCATAGATGCCAGTTATAAAGTAAAAACTAAAGAACTGTATCAGAGATTTCAAAATAGGGGATACTCACATAAAATCATACGTAGAGCACGTAAACGTGCGTCCTCAATGAAACGGGAGGAACTTCCGAAAACCAAGGTGATTGAATCCCCTTCACATGACATGTCGCCAGTTCGGATTATAACAAGATATGGCTCACAGTGGGAGCAAGTTCGATCCTTACTGACCAAACACTGGCATGTGCTCACACAAAGGCCGGACATAGCTAACATTGTCGGCCCTAGGCCCCTTATGGTATCAAAAAGAGCTTGCAATCTGAAAGATGCCCTGGTGCATTCAGAATTTACACGTACTCCATCCCAAAACTGACTGGACAACATTTCTCGCCCTACTGGAATGTTCCCATGCGGGCACTGTCATATGTGCAGCTATGTGGAACGCACCAATGTGTTCACCGATGCGGACCAACAAAACATCTTCCACATTAGACAGTTTATTAACTGTAGCACAGCATGGGTCCTTTATATTTTGGAGTGCCCATGCAAAAAATATTATGTAGGTAAAACTAAGCGACTGCTTAGGGTCCGCATCGGTGAACACTTGGCCAGTATAAAACCCCCTAAAAATGCTTCTACTAGGGAACGCACCCCAATGACCCAGCACTTCGATCTATTTCATAATTAGTCGCCTGAAGGGCTGCGAGTTAATGGTTTCTTTGCACTGTCCCTATCCAACCGCAGGGGTGATTTTGACAGGGTGCTGTTATGCAAAGAAAAGGAATGGATATTCCGCTTATGAACTATGACCCCTAGGGGGTTAAATACAGAATGCAGTTTACAAGTATTCTTAGAGTCGTAGGATACCTAATGAGCCTCTCGAGATATGGTCACTGTGATCTGGTGGTGATCGTGCCCTTAGTGTATAGATTTGCTATGTTCCTACCACTATGGTCTGGCGTATATGTTCAATTCAATTTATTATTTTGGGTTCTGGGTGTCTTCTTCCTCTGAGATCTTTCCTTCGGACGGACTAAACGTCCACATTGTGTTAACATTGCATGATCTTAGTGTAACACAGCTCTCCCCAATCTCAGCCGTTCTCCTCCAGCCAGTTTTGATCTCTATTAAAGTGGTAGTAAACCCATCCATTTAACAGTTTAAAAACCAGTTCCATTTCCGGCACGTGCCGGAAATGTAACATTCCCATTGGTTGTGCTCTAAACCAAACTGTCAAACCATCCAATGGCCAGGGTTGGATTAACATAGGGGCTATGGGAGCTGAAGCTCCAGGCCCCTAGCATAAAATAGGCCCTGGCTGGCCAGATTCACTGTTATTTTCTGTCACTTGTAAACACAGAAGCCCGGCTTCTGTGCTACAAGTGACAGCGCGCTGCTCTCAGAATCTCCCTGCACAGCACTCGGACACAGGCACAGATGCCCGGGCACGGATGTGTTATGGGCATTACCAGATGGCTTGCTGGCTGAGAAACAGCCTGGTGCGCTCGAATGCAGACGCCCCCTCTGGAGGATCTCACTGCTGGACTCTTCTCCTGTCCAGTGAACGAGAGACAGAGCCATGAATGGACTGTGTGGGAAGCTGAGACTGACTGCTTCTGAGGTAAGGTGGGGGGCCCGTTTTTGCAGAGCTGAGGAAAGGGGGAGCATTTTTGCAGAGCTGAGGGGGGGGGGGGCATTTTTGCAAAGCTGAGTGCAGTGGGAAAGCAGGACTCAAAGCTGAAGCAGCAGAATGCAGAGCTTAGCTGTTGGGGGAGGGTTAGGAAGTGACTACAGAGATCTGTGAGAGAGAGGTGCAGAGGTGAGCTTTGGATGTGGGGGCCGAAGTGTCCTCTCGCATTAGCAAACCCCTGGCCCCAGTGCTCTGTGTATTACGCTCACCTGACCCCAAAACTCTGTGTATTACGCTCTTCTGAACCCAGCGCTCTGTGAATTACTCACCTGACCCCAACACTGTGTATTACGCTCTTCTGAACCCAGGGCTCTGTGTATTACACTCTCCTGATCCCAGCGCTCTGTGTATTACACTCTCCTGATCCCAGCGCTCTGTGTATTACGCTCTCCTGGCCCCAGTGCTCTGTATATTACACTCACCTGACCCCAGCGCTCTGCGTATTACGCTCTTCTGACCCCAAACGCTGTGTATTACGCTTTCCTGAATCCAGCGCTGTGTGTATTACCCTCTCCTGACCACTGTGCTCTGTGTATTACACTCTTCTGAACCCAGCGATCTGTGTATTACGCTCTTCTGAACCCAGCGCTCTGTGTATTACGCTCTTCTGAACCCAGTGCTCTGTGTATTACACTCTTCTGAACCCAGCGCTCTGTGTATTACGCTCTTCTGAACCAAGCGCTTTGTGTATTACGCTCTTCTGAACCCAGTGCTCTGTGTATTACGCTCTTCTGAACCAAGCACTCTGTGTATTACGCTCTTCTGAACCCAGCACTATGTGTATTATGCTCACTTGACCCCAGTGTTCTGTGTATTACACTCACCTGACCCTAGCACTCTGTGTATTACGCTCTTCTGAACCCAGTGCTCTGTGTATTACGCTCTCCTGGCCCCAATGCTCTGTGTATTACACTCTCCTGATCCCAGCGCTCTGTGTATTACACTCTCCTGATCCCAGCGCTCTGTGTATTACAGTCTCCTGAACCCAGCGCTGTGTATTACTCTCTCTTGAAACCTGTGTTATGCATTCCTGGTTTTATTGAACAATGTCCCATTAAGACCCTCCCACTGTACAATTTGGTCACACCCACCCTATAACGTGGCTTGCTGCCCCACAGGAAGGGCGGGGGGAAAAAAAGAACAGGCCATGCATGGAAAGCAATGGGCCAATGGGGAGAGATCTCCCCTGACCTGACCAGTCCTGCATTCCGCATGCACCACTTGGGCTGGGTGGTGGGATTAATAATGAGCACCACGGGCAGTCCTAATGGAAGCCAGGTGTTCAGCTTCTGTTGTGTTAGGGCTGCACAGTTGTGCTCTTCAACCTTATCTCAGGGAGCGCCACGCACACCGATGCAGGGCTTTTATGGAAGCCTGGGACTTTCATAGCATTGGGCCTGTGCTGCTGCACCCTTTCACCTCAGGGCACATGCCGATGCACAGTCCTTAAGGCCCCCCAAAATCTTCAGCACCAGGCCCATAATGCGCTTAATCCGGCACTGCCAATGGCTGATGTCATAGCTGATCACATGTGCAGCATCATGGCAGTTTTAGATTAAACAGAGGCCAAGATGGCAGCTTCCTTGGCTGAAAATGATAGGACGGTTTACTAACACTTTAAGTGCACTGTGCATCTTTGATACGGCCAAGCTGCCATTAAGTGTTAGTACAGAATATTTTTGAACTTTCTAAACTGCAAACACTTTTTCTGAGAATCCTGACTGTGCACACTATTAGAGACTACCCACACCTGGCCCCTCATAGCCACCTTTGGGCCTCCAGGGTTGATCTACCACTGCCCTAATTCCATCTTGGGGATCTCCCCTGGTTTTTGCCCCCCCCCCCCCTTTTGCCTGGTTCCTGGCTCCTCAGCCCCATCACTCCATTCTTTCAGTGTGTCGGCATCTTTGACTATTGTCCACTGTACATGTGCATTTTTGTTGCTGTGGTTGGATGCATGAGTGTGTGACCCGGGTTGCCTGTTTTTAACTTGCATCGTGAGAACATTGTCACGATATGATTTTACTGCGATACTGGTCTGAGCTTTTGATTTGTTTAATTTTTCATGATTTTCACTAATAAAGACTTAACTAATTCATGTGCATAAAGCTGCAGTGTAGAGCTGCAGGATTCTGGCCAAAATGAGAATCACGATTTTTTTGCTTAGAATAAAGATCACGATTCTCGTGGCGTAACATCTTACATATACAAAAAAAATTGGGCTAACAGCACTGGTTTTTTTTTGTTTTTTTTTTGACAGGGTAATATTTCCAAAATAATTGCGTTTGAAAGACTGCTGTGCAAATACCGTGTGACATAAAATATTGCAACAACCACCTATTCTATTATAACCCTATACTCTAGGCCGGGTCTCTGCTAAAAAAAAAAGATATAATGTTTGGGGGTTCGAAGTCATTTTCTAGCAAAAAAAAGGGATTTTATTATAACTTACCGTAAAATCCTTTTCTCTGAGTTCACTGACAGACGCAGCTCTTCTTATGACACATGGGTTATGCTCATATCACTAGGAGTAGACTAGGCAAAAATAAAACAAAAGCATAGGTTGGCCCCTCCCAGGGGGCCGTCCTCACCTTAGCATATAATCCCCCTGCTCTGCATAGCACATCAGTTCGTAACAAGCTGTACAAACTCCACAGAGGGGTGGGTGCTGCGTCTGTCAGTGAACTCAGAGAAAAGGATTTTATGGTAAGTTATAATAAAATCCCTTTTACTCTTACTTTCACTGACAGACGCAGCTCTTCTTATGACACATGGGGATGTCCCAAAGCTGTGCCAATCAAGAGGGGTGGGAAAACTAACAACAGTAGCCAACAAAAAAGCCCTCTCGGGCGGCGCCATCCGCATCTAAACTGCCGCTTGCAATACTTTGCGGCCAAAGGCAGCATCCGAAGATGCTGAGACATCAATCTTATAAAACTTAGTAAACGTGTGCACTGAGGCCCAAGTAGCCGCTTTGCACACCTGAGACACAGAGGCCTGGTATCTAAATGCCCAGGAAGTACTAACTGCCCTGGTGGAATGAGCCGTGACTGGAAACGGGGGAACCTTGCCCCGAACTTAATATGCATGAGTCACGGTCTTCCTGATCCAACGAGAAATGGTAGCTGACGAGACCGTCATGCCTTTGCGCAACCCTTCCGTCAGCACAAATAAAGAATCAGACTTCCGAAAAGAAGCTGTAGAAATCAAATACACCCGCAAAGCCCTCACTACATCCAACGAATGCAGTTCAAATTCCTTGGGATGCGACGGGTGCGGGCACAATGAGGGAAGAACAATATCCTCATTCAAATTTAAAGAAGAAACCACCTTCGGAAGAAACGAAGGGGAAGGTCGCAAAACCGCTTTGTCCTTATGAAGGACCAAGTAAGGTGACTTGCAGGTTAATGCTGCCAACTCAGACACCCGCCTAGCGGATGTAACAGCCACCAGAAAGGCCACTTTCTGCAACAACAGTCGCAAGGGAATGTCCCTGATCTTTTCATATGGTGGCTTCTGCAGCCCAGAAAGCACCAGATTCAAATCCCACGGCGCCAGAGGCAACCGTATCCGAGGAACCACATGACGTACACCCTGTACAAATGTACGGATCAATGAATGTGACGCCAAGGGCCGTTGAAAAAGAACCGCCAGGGCCGAAATCTGACCCTTAAGTGTACTTAA
Organism: Glandirana rugosa; assembly: GCA_018402905.1. NCBI lineage: Eukaryota > Metazoa > Chordata > Amphibia > Anura > Ranidae > Glandirana > Glandirana rugosa. The sequence continues at coordinate 344,561 of BLSH010258583.1, read as the reverse complement.
CGCCAGGTTTTGGTCCAGTCCCTGCTGTAAAAAAGTCAGTACTCTGGACACTGTATAAGAGCGGGGGTTCCAACCCCCTGTCTCGCACCAGGCAATATAGGCCTTCCAGGTCCTATGATAAATCTTACGTGAAGTACCCTTATGAGCTTCAATCATAGTAGGGATCACGGAGTCCGAGACACCCCTATCCCTTAACACCTGGGACTCAATAGCCAAGCCGTCAAAGCCAGCGAGGGTAAAGCAGGGTGCAAGATGGGCCCCTGAGACAGTAGGTCTCCGCGAAGCGGAAGACGCCACGGAACATCTGTCGCCATCCGCACCACGTCGGCCTACCAAGGACGCCGAGGCCAATCCGGAGCTACCAGGATTGTCGGGATTCCCTCTGCTTCTATCCTGCGCAGAACCCCCGGCAGAAGCTTTAGGGGAGGAAAGATGTACAGTAGCTGATACCGACCGCAGGGTGCTACCAATGCGTCCTAGGCGACCGTCAAAGGATCTCTTGTTCTGCACACAAAGGTCTGTACCTTGTGATTGAACCTGGAGGCCATAAGGTCCACGTCTGGTATGCCCCACTTGAGGCAAATCTGGCGGAACACTTCTGCATGTAGGGACCACTCCCCCTGATCTAGAGTCCGGCGGCTGAGAAAGTCCGCCTGCCAGTTTTCCACGCCTGGAACGTAGATTGCAGAGAGAGCTGGCACGTGAAGTTCTGCCCACCGAATGATCAGAGCCGCCTCTGCGGCTGCTGCCGAGCTTCTCGTTCCGCCCTGATGGTTCACATATGCCACAGCCGTGGCATTGTCCGACTGAACCCAGACAGGGAGGCCTCGCCGACCAATGGGACAGACAAAGCCTGATCGCGCTCAGTTCCAGTACATTTATCGGAAGGCAAGCTTCCTGAACTGACCAACGACCCTGGGCAGAGAACTGTCCCAGGACCCCTCCCCAGCCCGACAGGCTGGCATCCGTCGTTACTATCGACCAATTGAGGGGGGGAAACATTTTCCCAACTTTAGGGCTGGAGCCCGAATCCACCAAATCAAGGATCCTTGGGACTGATGATCCAACCTGATCAGTCTGTCTAGGAATAGGGGAGATTTGTCCCATTGCGACAAAATTGCCTTCTGCAGGAGCCGAGTGTGACTCTGGGCGTAAGGTATCGCTTCGAAAGCTGAAACCATGAGCCCCAACACTCGCATACAGGACCGTAAGGAGAACCACTGGCGTGATAACAAGGTTCGCACTGCTGCCTGTAATGTCAGGAGCTTGCTCGGTGGTAAAAACACCCTTGCCTGCACCATGTCCAGAATCAGACCCAGGTATTCCAGCCGGTAGGATGGAGTCAATGATGACTTCCGCAGGTTGATCAGCCAACCAAATTCTTTTAATGTGGACACCGTGATTATCACGTTCTCCTCCAGAGCCGCAGCTGACTCTGCTCTCAGGAGTAAATCGTTGAGGTATGCCACCACCGCGATACCTCTCTGTCTCAACATTGCCAGCATCGGGGCCACCACCTTGGTGAACACTCGGGGAGACGAAGCCAGCCCGAAGGGAAGTGCCACAAACTGGTAATGCAGATCTCCCACTGCGAAGCGTAGAAAACGCTGGTGACTGTGACAAACTGGAACGTGAAGATACGCGTCCCTGATATCCAGGGACACCATGAGTTCCCCTTGGTGCAGGACGGCCACGACTGAGCCGAGCGGATGGACTCCATCCTGAATCTCTTTGTCTTTACAAAGCAGTTTAATGCCTTCAGGTCCAGAACTAGCCTGACACCGCCCTTCAAAGAGGTTTGAGTAAAACCCGTGAAATCTTTCCACCGTGGGTACCGGTACAATCGCCCCCTGTTCGGCAAGTACCCGAACGGCGCCCAGAAGCGCCTCCCGACGCCCCTGAGGGAGTTTTAAGTTCGAAGGGAAGAACCTTTCTGGGGTAGAGAGATGAACTCTATCCTGTACCCGGAGGACACCACCTCCAGCACCCACCGATTGGTGATGCGGGCAGCCCATCTGTCTGCGAACCCCAGCAACCGGCCCCCCACCCGTGAGTCGGGCGGGGGCAACCCATCATGCAGAGGTTGACTTATCCTTCGTTTTTTCGGACTTATGTTGCCAGGGCCTTTTAATGGACCCAGCGGAAGCCTTACTGGACTTGAAGCCCTTACCCGCTGAGCCCGGTGCACAAAAAAACTTCTTCTGACCTGAAGAAACAGGGCCCTGCCTACGGCGAAAATCCTGCCGTTTTTGCTCCGAAAGGAAAGTACTCTTGCCTCCCGTGAAATCCTTAATGATTTCATCCAACTGTGGGCCAAACAGACGCCCTCCCTGAAAGGGAAGATCTGTAAGACCTTTCTTCGAAGCCTGGTCGCCCGAACAAGAGCAGAGCCACAGCACCCGCCTGATAACAATTGCAAAAACAGACATTTTTGACAGTATGGGAAGCAGGTCCAAGGCCGCATTGCATATGTAGCGGAGACCTTCTTCCAAGTGTTGTGCACGTTGCACCTTAGCCTGTGCACACTCACAAGTTAAACCGGTGTGTAGTGTGGCAGCGTGCTCGTGAAGAGATTGCGCCGCCATAGCAGCCGCCAGAGCTGGCTGCATGGCTGACCCAGCCAACAAGAACAGTGCCTCAGACACTGCTTCCGTGCGGCGATCGGCCGCCTCTTTAAAAGATGGAGACCCCTCCAAGGGAATGGTCGTTGCCTTATTCAGACGGGCCACCGGTGGGTCCACTGCTGGGGAAGCTCATCTCTTAGTAAAGCTATCCTCAAAGGGGTAGCAAACAGCAAAGCTTTTGGGTAAAGGAAAGTTATTTTGCGGCCGTAGCCATTCCTTGAACACCGCCTGTTCAAACACCTGATCATAAGGGTAGGCCCTAGGGGACCTAGAGGGCTTAAGCGATCCACGAATATATGTGGACTCAAGCGACTCCCTTGCTTGGTCAAGTCGCATGGAGTCACGGATATCAGTGATCAAAGCGGCCACTATACCTTTGTCGCGCGAAAATTGAGCCTCCTGATCACCTTCGCCGTCTGAGGGTATCAGTTCACCCTCTGACAGGTCCACAGGGGTTCCCATGACCACCGAGGCGCTCTCTGGTTCCGAATCCTCCCCGAAGAATGACGGGGGCGGGTGTTTTTTGGGGCCCCCCGGAATCGGGTCCCCCGCCCGGGGAAAGAACTCCCCAAATACTGCCTTCAGCTGTTCCAAGGACACCAAGGTTCCCGGGGTGGATTGTTGCTCCGCAGGTACCCCTGCCATAGCACTGCCGGCCTCTGACATCCCAGACTTCCGGCACCCCCACTGTGTGACCACCACCTCTACCCCACCAATCAGCCAGGGAGACCCGGGAGGATAGCACCCAGGGAGAGCCAGCTATACTTGCTGTTTTAAATGCCTCAGCACTGTGACCGGAATGAGCAATGCCAAAAATCCACTGCACTTCAAGAGCCTGCACCGCCGTCTGTCAGCCACGTTTGTCCAAGCAAAAACGGAAGTGCTTCTGCTGTTTTTATCACTTCCTGTAATACCGAGAACGACCACTGGGGGCCACCAGAGGACAGGCTGAAAACCGCATGGTCTACCAAACAAATGGCTGCTGCCATCAACACAAGCTGAGCTTACGGCAAAATGGCACGGCCGGCGGACGAACGAACGGTGATCCACACCGAATGGCGGTGAGCCGCCAAATGCAGTCTCCGAACGGTCAGTGCGGGGTGCGGTACTGCGGGGGGGGGGGGGGGGAGTGGGGGGAGCGGGAGATTACCACCCCAGATGCGTCCCCACTAATAGGCCCCCACCGGCCGGCTACCTTAGAAGCAGCCCAGGTGCCCACTCTCCACGCCCTAAGAGGGACGACGGAAGAGGGGTCTACTCACCAATCCGACGGGGGCAGCGGGTAGCTACCCGGAGCAGACTTACCTCCCCATGGAGAGGCATGCTGCTGGCCAGGCCCCTGGACAGGAACAGAACCAGTCACTGGGCTCTAGTGGCTAGTGACTAGCCACTGGCCGCCCGCACGGAACGGGCGTCATGCGGCGTGCCCCGGCTAAGGGTAGCTCGCATAGACGTTGGCTGGACTGGGGAAAGTTTTTGGATTCTAGATATCCTCTATACCTCCAGCCGGCTTCTTGATAACTTGAAAACTTCAGGAGACCGCAGATCCCATAGGGAACCAGGTCTACTCCTTGCACTAGGCAATAAAAACTGATGTGCTATCCAGAGCAGGGGGATTATATGCCAAGGTGAGGACGGCCCCCTGGGAGGGGCCAACCTATGCTTTTGTTTTATTTTTGCCTAGTCTACTCCTAGTGATATGAGCATAACCCATGTGTCATAAGAAGAGCTGCGTCTGTCAGTGAATGTAAGAGTAATACTGTATTTTTATTTGTAAGCAGCAAATCAGAAAATATTTAGTCTTTAAATGGTTAAACTAAACATCTTCTATACACGGGAGTTCATTCCTTTGAAGTCATTACATTGTATCTTTCTAGCTTCTTTTAGAGCCGGTTCACACTGAGGCGACTTGAGTCGCCTGACAAGTCGTCTACATGCAGTGCAATGGAACCGTTCTAATAGGAGCGACTTAGAAAAAGGTTCCTGCACTATTTTCGGGGCGACCTCAGCGTGACTTACATTGACTTCTGTGGATAGAAGTCTCCTTGCAAGCCGCGTTGAGGTCGCCCCGAGCGGGGCGACTTGCTTCTCCCTGCAAGTCGCGCCGCTCCAGTGTGAACCGGCTCTTATCAATAGTAACTTCAGAACTTGGCTCTCTGCCCAGACTTGGCAGTCTGCCCAGAGACTCAAGTCGCTCCGATTTAGAAAAGACTTCAGGTGACTTGCATTGAATTTTATTACAGTCAAGTCGCTCTGAGTCGCCCTGCAATTCGGACTCCATTAACTGCACTGAAAATTGTAGTAATGCCTGATGGAGATCGCAGGGGGGGGGGGGGGTGAATCGAGATCACGATTTTATTACGATTAATTGTGCAGCTCTACTGCAGTGTGTTCCCTTATGAGGCCTTTCTGCTGTGGTTGGTCTCTACCTACCACGGCCATACCCCTCGTGAGTTTTCCTATATCACTGGGAAGAGTCAGCATGAATACATGAGTATGAGAAGATGGCTGGTTCAATACCCCCTTTTAAATTTACTGTGTTGGATTTCTGCCAGACATCATTGGTGTTGAGGCCCCTAGATTATAGGACCTCCCACGGATTGCAAGTGAGATTAACATTTATGACTGACCGAAGCATATCAAACTCGTATCCAAAGGCAAGAAGCTTTGTAAATTTTTTTTGTGTGTGAATGGGAACACATAATACACATCTGTTGGGGTTTTCTCAAATTTGACTGCAAATGTGGAAATATGCTTTAGGCTGCAGATGCTTAGAGGGCAATACCACCTGCTGAACAGTACATATTCACCTGCATCAGCCCAGTAGTGTGGGTTTATAGGTGTTAAAACAGGCGGTGAGGGGGTAACATAATGCCTTCTCCCCACCTGTCAAATGCCCTCTGATCCATTCTAGATTACTCTTCAGCAGCACCATAAGTGTTAACGAGGCCTTAAGGTGCCAAAATTTGTGTGCTTAAAGGCTCCACTAATGGAAATCTGTAGCTGGTTGTAAGGCGGACTGACATGCCCTTATGTGGGATTCGAGACCCAGGACACATGCCTAATGGTGACTGTTGTAAACCCGAATTCCATTCAAAACTGACCCACTGGTAGATTGCGATTTACGGTTTGCTGACCCTCGTTCTAGAGTGTGAAATTATCCATTTTTACATCTCTAGCATACTGCACTTGATTTCCCAGATCTGGTTATCAAAGGAAGAGCCAGAGTTTGGGTGAGTTCAAAAAATCTAGCCATATGACTGTAGGCACTTTTCCTGTCCTGGGTTTTACTTGACGGGAGAGCTGAAATTATTATTTTCATAAAGGAACAGACTGAACAGGCCACTCCGATGATTACAACAGTTGAACTGTTTTAACGTTTTTATGAACCATGGACTTTCTGACTGTAGCAGAGACATCCTTTGGATATTGTTACACTTTGTTTTTTGCAGACCACATGGTTTGTCATGGTGCTTCAAACAGCTGTCACAATGGCCAAGGTCTTTTGGATATATGCAGTACAGCCATATTGCTATCCAAAATGGATTGTTTCTGATCAAGGTACCAATTTTGCAGTGACATTTTTTCTTAGTTGTTTGAGTGGTATTCATAAGTCACATAGCACTCTAAATCATTTGCAAGGAAATGGAGAATCTGAGCACTTTAAATGGACTTTGGTAGGCATGATTCACACCCTTGAATAAGTGTAACCTTACTGATTGCTGCAACATGTAGGCAATGTGGGTTTTGCCTACAACAATTCACAAGGACAAAGGGTATATGCCCTTCTCTTTATTGTTTGAGGGAATAGCTTGTTACCCATGGAACTGCTCTTGGACACGTCCTAAACTGTGTCTGGATAATCACCTGATGGGTGGGTGCAGGAGCATTTATGTTGCCTAACAGCAGCTAAGCTGGTGGCTCTAGAATGACCTTAAAACTTAGAAGACGAATGCCTGGGTTGATCTATTACCCCTTTGACCTGGGGATGGAGCTCTTGTTCAAAATCCTGTCCCAATTGAAGCCCACATGGAAACCTCGTCCATACCACAACACTTTCAGATTGTCTGTATAATGTTGTTTTGAAAGCCCAGGTAGGGCTTTACAAGCGTTCACACCAGAATGTGCTGCAAACTTGTGTCTTCGGTGCAGATTCCCTTATATCGCTTTCAACAACCCTTGTTGGTTCAGTACTAGGAGACTTGACCCCAGATTTGGAGGCTCCACTGGAGTGGTATTGGCCATCAATTGAGGCTCAATTTTCAGATTAGGGGGTCCAGGGTGTGCAACCTTACCCTGCTTCAGAAGCCTCTGATCCTCCAGTTGAGGATGATCCCCCTACAGCTGATGAAGTGGGTGGTGTGGCCCGCTTACCTGTAAGGGCCACCAGAGGACTTATACCCTCCAAAAACTGTCTTTACAACAATGTTTTTGAATGCTGGGTTTTATTACTGCTTCTCATACTTGGTTGGTTATGCAAAGGACTGCAACCCTTAAGAAAAGGAAAAGTAGGCAGGTGTTAGGCCGCCCTTTCTTCGCCAACCTGAAGGTGGCATGGCGTCACTTCTTCAGGCTGTCAGAAAACCATGGCGACTATCATGGGGAGGCTGGCATTTCCTATTGGATGCCAAAAAGATTTCGGCAGCCATCCTGACACAGAAGTGCTTAAATAGCAGTTTCTACATCCATCAGTGCACCCTCAGTGTGGGAGTAGGTTCCACTTGTTGGGGAGAGAGTAGGAGTAGTGTTAAGGAGAGGTACCCGACGAGGAGCGAAAGAGGGGTACAGGGTATCTTTTACCAGCTTCTTGGAACTGTGTTCCACCATCAGCCAGATAAACTGAAGGGATTTTGGGGATCTCTGGGTGACCCAGTAATCTGGATGTCTACTTAACCGCTTCCCCACCGCGCGCCGTCTTTTCACGGCGGCAGTGGGGGAGCCCTGCGCCAATCGCCGTAAATAAGCGGCGATTCGCATTTGGCCACCAGGGGGCACGCGCGCACACGCGCCGCACTCCTGGGGAGTGTGCCCGCGGCTCGGGCGGACCCGATGTCCGCCGGCGAGCCGCGATGAGCGGCTACAGGGAAAGAATGGGGAACCGCCGATGTAAACACGGCGGTTCCCCGCCCTGTCAGTGGGGCATGAGAGATCTACTGATCCCTGTCGCTGGGATCAGTTAGATCTCTCATGCCCATGTTAGCCCAACCCCCCCACAGTAAGAACACACCCAGGGAACACGATTAACCCCTAGCTCTCCCCCTGCAGGCTAACCCGTTCACTGCCAATGACATTTATACAGTAATCAGTGGACATTTAAATTTCTGATCACTGAATAAATGTCATTGGTCCCAAAAAAGTGTCAAAATGTTCCGACATGTCCCCTCCCCATATCGCATTACCGCTAAAAATCGCAGATCACCGCCATTACTAGTAAAAAATAAAAAAAAATAAAAACCCCAGAAATGAATTCTCATCATCCGTAAACGCGGCCACTTTTGCGCAAACCAATCAATAAACGCCAATTGCAATTTTTTTTAATTGCAAATATGAGGAATTATATAAAACGGCCAAAAACGGTGAAAAAAATGTTTTTTTATATTTTTTTTTTGGATTTGAATTTTAGCAAAAAGTAAGAAATTTGGGTTTTTTTGCAAAATGGTCGCTCTTCTTTTGTTTATAGCGGCGATAAGAAATGACGCAGAGGCGATCAAATACCACCAAAAGAAAGCTCTATTTGTGTGAAAAAAAGGACGCAAATTTTGTTTGGGTACGTCGTCACACGACCGCGCAATTGTCAGTTAAAGCGACGCAGCGCCGAATCGCAAAAAGTGCTCTGGTCCTAAAGTGGGAAATTCTTCCGGGGCTGAAGTGGTTAAGGAAAGTACTCCTCAGGCATTCTGTAAGCTCATCCTCTGAAATGCCCACTATCATTCTTGGTGACTTCAACATCCCCGTTAATGTTAACAGCCCAGCTACAGCTCAACTTCACCTCATCTTTTGACCTAACCATCCCTCCATGCAGCAAACAATTACTTGTAGGAACCTTTGCCACTTTAACCATTCTTTTCTCTATTCTGCTACTGACCACCTATATGACAATCTTTCCCCTGTTTAGTCCTGATCTGGTTACTTCTGTCTACAACAGTTCACTCTCATCATCACTAGATCCACTTGCTGCTCTAACTACATGCAGAATCAGGACCCGACCGTTACAACCCTGGCAAACTGACAACACTAGAAATCTCAAGAAACATTGCCGTGTTCTTGAATGTCTGTGGCGTAAAACCAAACGCCTGCAGGACTTCATGCTATATAAATCTGCCCCCCTAAGATACAATTCCTGCCTCCATGCTGCCAAACAAACCTACTTTGTCTCTCTTATTAATACCTTGTCATCCAGTCCCCGTTGGCTCTTCTCAACCTTTAACTCTCTGCTTCGTCCCTCACTTCCTCTACCCACTAACTCAATCACTGCCCAAGAGATTGCCAAGCATTTCAAAGACAAGATTGATGCAATACATGAGGACACCGCCACTGTGCGTACATCTTCCCAATCTAACATACTTTGCATAACAGCACAGTCAACACTCTCCTCTTTTGAACTGGCTACTACTGAAGAGGTTTCAAAACTTCTCTCAGATGCCCACCTAACCAATTGTCCCCTGGATCCTGTTCCCTCACAACTACTACGGACGCCCTCTTATTCTATCCTATGCTCCCTCACTCACATCTTCAATCTCTCCCTCTCTAGTGGCACCTTCCCCTCCCCTCTAAATCCGACGCAGATCACTCCCATACTTAAAAAGCCCTCACTGGACCCCACCAACCTGAACAACTTAAGACCCATCTCATTGCTCCCATTCACCTCGAAGCTTCTAGAATGCTTAGTCTACAACCGTCTTAGCTCCTACCTCAGTGAAAATAACCTTTTTGACCCCCTTCAGTCTGGCTTTCGTTCGCAGCACTCCACGGAAACCGCCTTACTAAAACTCACTAACGATTTACTAACTGCCAAAACCAATGGCCACTACGCTATACTCATACTCCTTGACCTCTCTGCGCCCTTTGATACGGTTGACCACCCTCTCCTTCTTGATAAACTCTCTTACCTTGGCCTCCGAGACTTTGCTCTATCCTGGTTCTCCTCCTACCTATCACAACGCTCCTTCAGTGTTACTTACAACTCTGTCTCCTCCTCTCCATTGCCCCTTTCTGTAGGGGTACCCCAAGGCTCTGTTCTTGGACCCCTTCTCTTCTCTATCTATACCTCCTCCTTGGTCACTTGATAACCACCCACGGCTTCCAATACCACTTATGTGCCGATGACACCCAAATCTATCTGTCTACTCCTCACCTCACTCCTTAACTCTCCTCTCACATTACTAACTTGCTAACTGACATATCAGCATGGATGTCACACCACTTCCTTAAACTAAATCTCTCTAAAACCAAGCTAGTTATATTCCCCCCCCCCCGCGCCCGTGCCCCCCTCCATGACTTTTCCATCAAAATCAATAATGCAGCCATCAATCCCTCCCCTCATGCCAGGGTACTAGGTGTAATCCTAGACTCTGACCTGTCCTTTCAGCCCCAAATTCAATCGCTGTCGAAAGCTTGTAGACTTGGCCTCCATAACATCTCTAAAATAAGCCCCTTTCTAACAAATGAAACCACCAAGCTCCTCATTCACTCCTTTGCTATCTCTCACCTTGACTATTGCAACTCCCTTCTCATTGGCCTACCTCTCCATAGGCTACCCCCTCTTCAGTCTATCATGAATGCTGCAGCCAGACTTATCCACCTTACCAACCGCTCAGTGTCTGCCACTCCTCTCCACCAATCCCTACATGGTCTCCCGATTGCCCAGTGAATAAAATTCAAAATACTAACCACAACATACAAAGCCATCCACAACTCTGCCCTGAGCTACATCACCAATCTTGTGTCCAAATATCACCCAAACTGTCCTCTCAAGACCTCCTACTCTCAAGCTCCCTTGTCACCTCCTCCCATGCTTGTCTCCAGGATTTCTCCAGAGTCTCTCCCATCCGCTGGAACTCTCTACCTCACACCTCCAACTAATCCTTTACCACTTCCATCAGCTCACTCCCCACAGTTACAACCTTTGCACCACCAGCCCCTCCCCCTATTAGATTGTAAGCTCTTCTGAGCAGGGCCCTCTTAAATCTTTTGTATTCTATTGTATTGTACCTGTATTGTCCCCCTTTTATATTGTAAAGCGCTGCATAAACTGTTGGCACTATATAAGTCCTGTATAATAATATTTATATTGCTATTAAAAAGTGCATTTTTGGCAGACATTTCCTTGTGTACTTTTCTGTCCCATCTCCTCTACAGCTCTGGAGGGGCAGAGCAGAATGTGGATGACTGGCAGGCACCGGCTCACTGACGACTGAGAACCGAGCAAACGGCGGTCTTTGATATCTCAGTTGTCAGTCTTAAAAGCAGCAGGAGACAGATGCAGCATTATCCCCCGCTGCTTATACTCGCCTTGGTGGATGCAGCATTGGTCCAGTGCCGCATCCATCTAGGCCAGTAGAATTCTTTTTCTCTTTTTTTTTTTTTTTAAAAGAACCCGTACTTCTCTTTTAAAAGAGAAGTTTGATATTCAGAAAAAAAATATATATATTCACCTAGGTGGATGCAGCATCTATCAGATACTGCATCAGTCCCCAGCCGTCTCTGCACCAAGAGTCATCAAAAATCACTCAGTTCTCAGCATTCTGCGAGCAGGGAGCTGGGGAATGTCAGTCTCCGGCTCTCTGCTCTGCCCCCCGCCACGCTCACTGGAGCACTGAGCCCTGGAGGGGAGCGGCTGGCTTGGGCTCTCAGGGGCAAGCTGAGAGGCTGAGCCAGTTGCCGGTCCAGGGTTCTGGGTGGATCCCGACCAAATGATCAGGATCTTTTCAGAGCCTGGACCAGCTCTGTGATGTTAGCCGACAGTGGACTTTAGCCTGCTGTAGCCTGAAAACTGGTCACAGGAGTGCAAAACAAACTGTATCTCTGTGAGAGAGTATAGCCAAAATAGCTTTGCTGTACTTCTCCTTTAACTCTAAAAGCAGGAATCAATTCCAAGTGCAGGACTCAACATTACTGAGCCTCAACATGATCTGATCTTCAAGAGCCTACCACAAAACTACCAAGGCAAATTTCTACAAAGGTTGTCTATGCATTGTAACCAGTTAGGTAGAGACAAACAAAAACTTACTGATTTTTAGGTTGATTTTATTGGTCTGTATTCATTTTTATGTAAATCTGTTTTTGAAATTATATTTGCTTCTGCACAAAGGAAAGTGTTATACATCGAAAACAATCACTTGCAATTTCATATATCTAAATGAAAGCACACTTAATTGTACAGGCAGAGATAAGACACCCTTCAATTTTAAAAGCAGTCAAAAACATACATATTCTTGAATCTAAAAAGCATAAAAATACTTTACACAACACAATGCAGTTTGTCCATTATACACAATACTGTTTATAAAAGACTGGCAAATAAAATGCCTGTGTTTTACTTTAAACATTCCAATTTGTCACCCTAAACCTACAGCAGATATGAAAGGTCACATGACATGTAGAATACCTCATAAGTCCCCCAGTCTTTGACCAGCGCTTATGGTTGATAATGCAGGCCCATCCGCAACTGTCACTACGGACCCATAATTATGATGGATGGCCTTACTGATAATATGGTGTGGGGCAAAGCCAAGCTTTCAACCACAGGTGCTGGTAAGGATTTGCATTACAGACTGTCCCAGGTTTCTGGGCTCCTGGACATTCTTAGGCATGTGAGTATTCATTCATTCAATTCTGTCTGCTATACAATAGGGAGAATGAATGTGTAAAGTGAACTCAGGTTCACATCAACGCAACTGTTTGTGATGCAGAGATAATGTTGATGCTAAGCACTATTGGATTTGGATGGGCATATTTTTTTCTAATAAATTCTTTATGGCTTTTACCTTGATTGTGCTGCCCATGCGGGTTCCTAACTCATCACTACAATTATTCACACAAGGCATACAGGTTCCATGGTTAATGCGATTCAGTCAGTACCATAAGTAATTAATATATACTTATAAAGGCTGACAACGCTGTTGTCCACTTTTCACCATCTGATAGCTAGCTGAAAAGAGATTTTGCCTTGCTTCCAAAAAGGGGTACATTTTGGATTTGTAGTTTATAGTAGAATTTTAGCAAGCATAAATTATAGTATTGTTGGCAGGCTAAACTTGGAGTTACAAACAGCACTAGCATATGGACTACACCTGCCCACATTTGTGTAGGTGAACATTTTTTCCAGGTGGTATAGAAAGCAATGGTTATTTTTCAGAAGAAAGGTGCCAGTGATGTTCACAGTTTTACTAAAACAGAAATGATTGATGCAAGTAGCCCCCATGACCGCACTAGCAGGAAAACTACTGTAAAACACCTTCCGGCACATGCCACAGTTGGTAGATTATCAGTCTGGGCCTGGTAATGAGGTTGTACATGTTTGGATCTTGTAGGCCAGCATGATAATCACTTAAATGTGTTGTCCTGCCTACATTTCCAGCTGTAACATAAGTTTTTGCGCGTATGTTTGATGTTTAGAAAAGCCTTTAAGTCTGACTATACATGTACATACAACTTAAAAGAACAAATACATTCAGTATAGCACAAATATTGAAAGTACCTCATTCCCACAAAAAGATTAAGTACACATGACGACAACTTGTCCCTCACCCTCTTACCTATTTGCTATATTTGCATCTTCCACACTTATGTCATTAGCCTTTTATCTCACTGGCCCAAGGCATCAGACATTAGCCTAGATAGAGTAGGACTTTATAAAAATATTTAGTTTTGATCATGTGTAAAAGATGCCTAAGTGTGGTGTATGTTTGTGCTCTAAATCAGAGGAAACTTCATTTTAAGACATGCTTAAAGGATAATATATAATGGTTGGCATAAAGAAACATTTTTAAAAATCTTTATATACTTCTATATAGGTACAGTATTTGCCATACTAGAAACCAATTACGTGTCCATTTCCAAAAATCAGAAAGGAAAAATAAAATTATTTTTGCTGATGTAATGTTTAATATATGACCATAAACTCTCTTCACACTCTTTTAAGTGCTGCTCCCTAATTTTAGGTTAGTGAATTCCTGGCATTTTAATTGGCTGCAATCTAAGCCCCCCATAAAGCCTGCAGCATGCACACAATATTTTAACAGCCTTATAAAAAGGAACTCTGGACTTTTCACAACCATTTTTCAGGGAAATACAATATGCAAATACAGTTGCAAAGTATTAAACTGTATATATGTGTCAAAAGGCATGACCCGGTCATATAAAGTGACAACTTTCATTTGCAACTTGATGCGATCACTTGAGTTGCAATTTCAAATAATGACTTGAACAACTCTTCTCCCTATCACTTTTAAATTAAACAGGTCCTCACAGACATTTTCAAGCAACATTATAAATTTGAGAACAACATGCTGTATGCCAACATCACTCGTTCATATTTGTTAGCCACTGTTCTATGTTCTGCAACCACTAGTGAAAACTACTTGCTGCTTGGTCATCTTTAAAGAAAAGTAATATGCCTGAAACATAAAACAGGCATTGTTTGGTAATGGAATTGAGTATATTTTAGGCACAATGGTCCATCTTTTATAAAGAAGTTATCTGAAGCACCAGAAACCACTACTGCTTCACAGTCCATTTATATATATAAAAAAACAAAAAAACAAAATAAAAGGGGGATGGCTCATTAAGCTCAAAATACTTGTATTATATTGTGCCATATGTTGGACCTTCAACCCCTGATACATCCTCAGGCTCACATGCCTGATCCATCCAAGTGGAATTGCTGCTTTCTATCAACAGACTAAAATCTTTCATATAACATATGCAGTACATCCTGTGTCCTCTCATACTCCCCTCAGTTGTTCTTACTGTAACTGGCATGTGTATGTTATGTCTCAATTCATTTTAAACTTGTCACGTATATGTGCATGTACCCAATTTCATGGTTCTATAAAAGGTACATTTATTGGGTAACTGATGTGTATGGCATTCTTGTTTAAAAATGTTTAATACTTCTATAGTGGTCTGTAAGAAGAGAATGTGCACTGGAATATAATGCAGAGTAATTCCTGATTACAAGTATTTTAATATTATTGCTTTGCATAGAAGCAATTGACTGAATGCTTTACTGTCTTGGCGGTACCCAAAGAGAATAAAGGCTTCTGCAGCCCTTAATGTGGGCCCTTGCTCCCTTTATGAGGAAAGTGGCATAGTTTGATATCAGCTTGCAAAGTGTTCAAGGATAGCCATATGACAGAAGTAATACTGCTCTGGAGTCTGTATGCTTAGTGCTCGCTGTTTCCGCATTTGCCGAACTGTCTGTTGAATGTTCAGGGAACCCACATCCTCTATTTGAGATAAACAGATATCTAGTGTGCAGAAAGTACCTGAAAGAAAACATTGATTAGTTATTAGCAGCATCATATGCAGTTTTGATTGCCTACAGCATCAAACTAATATTCCCTCAGCAATGTAATTACATTACTTTTTTTTTTTCAAAGAATCCTAATCAACAAAAAGGATCATGTAATTACTTAACAAAAGCAAATGTACTAGCATAGGCGTATGCACAGGCTGTGCCTGGGCACACTCTAATCACCCCATGTGGCACAGATTCCCCCTACTGCCCGGTCACCTCCACTGCACTGCCAGCTTTCCTGCTCTCCTCTCCGCCAGCTGCTGCTGCGGGCATACAGGGGGAGGGGATGTTTCAGAATGCTGGTAAATATGTTATTTACCAGCCCCTTCCTTTTCTGAATGAACACAGTGAGCAATCAGCAGTGATCACTCACTGTGTTCATTCATGCAGAAGCATAGTAAATTATTAGAAAGGAATCAGAATATCATGTTCTACTAGCTTTTTATGTGTGGGCAGCCCCACAGTACAACATCATTCCTACCTGTGAGTAACCTTGCCAACAAAATTATTACCTGTGGTGGAGAATTTAGCTAGCTGAAGAGGCACAATCGTTTTTATTTTATATAACCATGTTTATCTTTGCATAATCATGTATAAGTTGGTTTGGAATAAGATGAAGTATTCTTGCCCCAGATTTTTGTCGTGGTTGACTACTTTGTCGATGTTTATGTTGTCTATATATTCTGACTGAAAAAATGATGAATTACACAAGCATATTGTTTGGTAAAGATTTAGTTAATTTTAAATTCCTAGATAGGAGTGTAGTCATGTCCCTGTTCTTAATTTTGCAGCACAGTAAAATTCTTACGTAGTAGTTAACACAGAAATTCATTTTTTTGTAACTCACTTGAATGTTTAATTATTTGGATGTCGGCTTTGATCTTTTACTCCTTCGCCTTCCAGCCCAGACCAATTTTCAGCTTTCAGTGCTCTCCCAATTTGAGTGACAATTACTCAGTCAAGCTACACTGTATCCAAACAAAATTTTTATAATTTTTTTTCTCACAAATAGAGCTTTCTTTTGGTGGTATTTAATCACTGCTGGGTTTTTTATTTTTTTGTGAAAAAAGAGTGAAATTTTGGGGAAAAAAAAAAACACTTATTTTAGTTTCTAATGTAAAATTTTGCAAAAAGAGTAATTTTCCTCATAAAAGTGTGCCAAAATGTATACTGCTACATATCTTTGGCAAACATAACCCAAATTAGTGGATATTATTTAGTCTGTGTGAAAGTTAGAGTCTACACGATATGGTGCAAATCAATGAAAATTGAACACACCTGATGTACTGACCACCTATCTCATTTCTTGAGACACTATCAAGCCAGGAGAGTGCAACTACCCCCCCAAATGACCCCTTTTTGGAAAATAGTCAGTCCATGGTATTTAGTAAGAGACATGGTGAGTTTGTGAAGTTGTAATTTTTTCCCAAAATTCTTGGAAAAATGAAGACTTTTTTTTTTTTTTACACAAACTTGTCAAATTAACAGGTTATTTCTCACACACAGCATATGCATACTTGCAACTACACCCCAAAATACATTCTGCTACTCCTGAGTATGAAGATACCACATGTGTGAGACTTTTACACAGCCTGGCCACATACAGAGGCCCTACACTGAAGTAGCACCTTCAGGTGTTCTATGAGCATAAATTACACTTTTGAAGGCCCTGAAGCACCAGGATAATGGAATTACCTACAAAATGACCCGAATTTTGGAAAGCTAACACCCAAACTTATAATCTATGAGTCTTTTTAATGGTTCATTTTTTTCAGAAATTTTTGGAAAATATGGGGGAAAAAAATGAAGACTTTTTTTTACATAAAGTTGTCCATTTATAAGATATTTCCAACACACAGCATGTACATAGCAAAAATGACACCCCAAAATATATTCTGCTACTCCTCCTGAGTATAGCGATACCACATGTGTAAGACTTTTACCCAGCCTGGCCACATACAGAGGCCCAACATCCAAGTAGCACCTCCAGGAGTTCTAAGAGCACAAATCACACATATAATTTTCTGACTAGCGATCACATTTTTGAAGGCCCTTCATATTTCTAACACATAGCATGTATATACCAAATAACAAAAGATTATCTGTGGTTTTAGTAGTTCAGTGGTCCACAGAGGAGAGCATTGGTCCAGGCAGCAGGCAGGGATGTGTTCAGCGACAGCAAAAGCAATCGTCCAGGCAGCAGGCAGGAATAATGTCCATAGTTAGTACAGGCAGAGATACTGTCAGCACAGCCAAAGCATTGGTCCAGGTAGCAGGCAGAGATGTCAAGGCAGAAATACTGCCCATAGTCAGTAGAGACAGCAGGCAGAGATATGGTCAACACAGCCAAAGTATTGGTCCAGGCAGCAGGAATAAACATGGTCCATAAAGTCCTGGGTAATTACAGGCAACAATATGGTCAGCACAGCCAAAGTATTGGTCCAGAAACAGGAAGAAACATGGTCCATAAAGTCCTGGGTCATTACAGGCAGCGATATGATCAGCACAGCCAAAGTATTGGTCCAGGCAGCAGGAAGGACCATCAAGCTTAGGGCCAGGGGGACAGGGGTAGAGGCTTCTCCCACCCAAATCTCTTTGAAGCCTCCAGGAAACCAGACACTGTTCTGGGAACACAGAAAACCTAGAACGCTTTCCTGGAGCCCCTCACAAATGTGAGACCCCTGTGTACTAAATTAGAAGGGCAAAAGATCAGTCCAAGTGGCAGGAAAAAACATGGTCGATTAACAGGTCGAGGTTGGTGTACATGAAAGTCAGAAAAGTGGTTTAAAATGGCAGGCAAAGACATTGTCGGTAAACAGGCCAGGGTCAGGTAACGTGGTAGTCAGAAACGTGGTTTAAAATGGCAGGCAAAGACATTGTGAGTGGGGGTGTGTCCAAGATGGTGGAGTGAGAGGACGTCTATCCTGAAGCTCTGCTACCAGCTATCCGCTAATCTATCCTGGCTGGGTTCCCGGAGGCCGATTTTAGCAATTTTTCTGGGTGAATGCCTCCTAAAAGAGTGGGGAAAGGAAGAGGGAGCAAAAAGCTGTGGTTCTCCCCTGAAACAATTGCCGCTTACAGTGAGGGGTCTCGGCGAAGTGGGGAGCTGCGGCCACAAGTCAACATGGTGTCCCAGACGGAACATGTGGAGGGCCCTGAGACTTCTACACCTGGCATACCGGAGGTAATAGAGGCCATAGCCACATGCCAGGCAGCCGTCACGGCCTGCCAGGCAACTCTCACTACTAAGATCGAGGCGGTTCAGCTGGATGTCGGACTTATCCGACAGGACTTACATAAGGTCCGTGGCCGCCTCACTGCTGCTGAGAAGTGGGTGAGCTTATTAGAGGACAACGTGGCAGACAACACAGGAGCACTGCACACACTGCATTCCAGAGTAAAGCTTCTTGAGCACCATGCGGAAAATGCCGAGAACAGATGCAGGAGGAATAACCTCCGAATAGTTAGCCTAGCGGAGGGAGCGGAGGGCAAGAACCCTATGACATTCACTGAAGAATTGTTTACAGACCTCCTGCCCGCGGCCCAACTAGCTCTGTTCTTCACTGTTGAGAGGGCTCACCGCATGCTGCCACAGCCGGGACTGCTGGGAGCTCCCCCTTGTACCATTATTATGTGATTGCTGAACTTTCGGGACAGAGATGAGCTGCTGCGGGTGGCCAGGGCGGCAGGAGAACTGACATATCAGAACAACAGCATTCTGTTATTTCCAGATTTGTTGAGACGCAAAGGCTCAGTCAGTCCTTTGATGGGGTAAAGGCTGGGCTCCGCTCCAAGGGGATCAAATACAGTGTCCTTTTCCCTGCTAAACAGAATGGTGGATGTGGAGACCATTTGATTCCTTACTTCCCCCAAGGATGCTGAGGACTGGCTGGAAACTGTGCAACCTATGCGATGAAGCTGTTTGTCTCCCTGATGGTGTTCTCCCGCTTTGGGGATTACCTATAACTAGGCCAGAGTTTGAATCATACAGAAATGTGGCAGATTTTCTATTGATGTTACCGGCGGTAGGTGTCTAGCAAGTGGGTTATGAGTGGGGGGTTGCCACTCCCTGCTACCATGCCTTGACTTCCGAATTGCAGCTTAGACCCCATCTCCTAGTCCACTTTTGAGATCGTTCTGCACGGTAGTAAGATACCTACCTCCTGCCTGAGTGCAATCACTAGGGAGATCCTGGGCCTGTTGGCCTCTATTGGATTGCCGTTCAAGGTTTGTGCCCCTAGCTTGGTCCAGGTGATAGTTCAGAACCCGGTATCGGTGTCATTACTAGCATCTCCTATAGGACTGATAAACTGCGTTGGGAACTGAACCCTCCTCATGGATTACACGTCTCCCAGATTGTTTCTCACTTGCCCGCGGACAGGTTAATGGGGAATATGCAGACTCCTTCTTGGGGGGTCTTGCGGGGTGGGGGGAATGGGCAGCTGGCCGTTGCTAGTAGAACAAGACAATGATGGGGATGTTATGGTTGCTGTTTTTTTCTTTGTTTTTTACTGTCAGTTGATGTGTCTGTTCAGATACAATGACTGTCGTGGGGTGGCTGGTTGAGGGGTAGGGAGCGAATTCTCTGCTGAGATGCTGCCTCCTATGTGTTGGCCCTCCCAGGATGCTGGAGTGTGTATAAGTATGAGATTGTATTGTATTACCTCTCATTCTCGCATGGCTCAACTTTACCATGCGACATACTCCAGCTACTCCAGGGGTGGTTAGTATATT
The DNA here is from genome assembly GCA_018402905.1 of Glandirana rugosa. NCBI lineage: Eukaryota > Metazoa > Chordata > Amphibia > Anura > Ranidae > Glandirana > Glandirana rugosa. The sequence goes on along the minus strand of BLSH010258583.1, from coordinate 324,683 downwards.
AATCCATAAACGGTTGTCCTGTCAAATGTTGGATGTTAAAATTGATCCAAGGGTTAGATACATTATATTACATGTTGTTGTAGCCTCTGTGCATTGCGTGGTGGTGGGGGTATACCTGCCCCCCCACGGCTGATCTTTTCTTACTGTCCACCATCATGCAAGTAGCAGTGAGTTACGGAGTAGATAATGTTATGGTAATGGAGGATTTCAACATGACTCCCTCTTCTGATCAAGATAGACTCCACTCCACCTCCAGATGGACCCCTGGACTGTCACAATGGGCCAATACCTTTGCTCTTACTGAAATCTGGCAACATTTTCATCCAACTACTAAGGCATTCACATATCATTCCTCCACTTTCCGTACACTTTCCGGATAGACTTATATGTTTACGCCCTCTGATATGCTCCGGAAGGTCAGGGCGATAGACATCCTGCCCAGGGGCATTTCGGATCACGCTCCTTTGCATTTGAGGGTTTCCCTGGGTCCCCCTGGGGAGAGGCTGTGGAGGCTGTCCAGATACTGGATTGAGAATGTTAGAATCCAGGAGGCGGTGCAGGAGGGAATGTGCAATTTTTGGATAACAAATACTGAGAACACCACACCCCAGGTGCAATGGGACGCCTTCAAGGCCTGGACTAGAGGGGAGTACATAGCCCTTGCAGCGACAGAACAAAAAAGATCAGCAAAATCCTTGGTGGAGTTAGAGGAAGCTGCTAGTCAAACAGAGGCTGAATATGTGGCAAATCCTATTCAGAGCACAAATGGAGATTAGCAGAGCCGAAATGACCAAGAAGTCCCTGCTGAATACTGCTCAGAAGGTCTTTGAGTTTGGTGATAAGAATGGCAGGCTGCTGCCATGGTTGGCCAAGGGACAATTTGCAGTAACCCACATCGGAGGTATACAGGGCTCGGATGGGGAGGTGTTGTGGGGGCCAGGTGAGATAAATGAACGATTGCATCAATTCTATAGGGAGCTATATTCTACTAAGGTAGATTATACTTCGCTTGAGCTCCAGGCCTATCTAAACAGGGTTCTTTTCCCTACCTTAGACACTGACTCACGAGAGAGAATGGAGTAACCCATCTCTCTTGAGGAGATTCAGACGGCCCTTTCGCAGCTCCAAGCGGGGAAAACCCTGGGGATGGATGGACTCCCCGTTGAGTTCTACTCCCAACACCAGGAATTACTGGCACCCAGACTGGTCTCTCTTCACTATGGAGTCGCTCCCTGTTTCAATGTCAGAGGCAGTGATTGTGTTGGTGCTCAAATCAGGCAGGGACCCTGAGGATTGCTCCTTCTACCGGCCCATTTCCCTTATTAATGTGGATGCCAAGATTTTGGCTAAGGTCTGGCTAATAGGCTGGCTGGGGCAATGGAGGAGCTGATCCACGTGGATCAGACTGGGTTTATGCCCGGGAAGGGCACCGATATTAATCTTAGACGTCTCTTCCTCAACCTCTCCGTTTCCCATACTAACTGTGGTAAAAGAGACATCGCCTCTCTGGATGCTGAAAAGGCGTTCGACTCTGTCAAATGGGACTTTCTGTGGGAAATCCGAAGTAGATTCGGGTTCGGCCCAAAGTTTTTCCAATGGGTGCATATGCTGTACAGTGGACCCAAGGCCCATATTCGTACTAACGATACCCTCTCCCCTCTCTTCAGAGGGGAACCCATCAGGGATGTCCTCTGTCCCCGGACCTCTTTGCGCTAGCTTTAGAGCCCTTAGCTATATTACTTCGGGAGTCAGAGGAGATTAAGGGACTCAAGGTCGGCAATTTGGAGGAAAAAAATCTCCTTATATGCCGACGATACCCTTTTGTATTTTCAGGACGCTGAGGAATTACTTACGGCAGCATTACAGGTTTTTAATAAATTTGGAAAGTTCTCAGGAGTTAAAATAAATTGGTCGAAATTGATTCTTTTTCCTTTAGACCCCCAATCCAGGGAATGTGCCACGAATGCCCCACTGATGTGGGTTGATAAGTTCAAGTACCTGGGTGTCCAGGTCCGGTGGGATTTAACCAGCTTTTATGATCTCAATGTGGCACTAGTACTAACCTATCTTCGCTCTAAATGTGCCTCATGGACTTCATTACCACTGAACCTTCTGGGTCAAATCAAACTATTAAAAATGGTATTTCTACCCAAAATTCCTATATGTGTTTCGGTCTTGTCCAGTCTGGATACCTGGATCCTTTTTCTCTGAGCTGGATAGATGCATTGGGTCCTTTATTTGGGAGGGTGGGGGCTCTCCCGCATTTAGCTAGATCAACTTTAAGTCTCCAGACAAGATGTGGGGGGTTAGCTTTACCAGGCTACAGGATATATTTCTGGGCGGCCATCCTGGTCACGGTCAGGTGGTGGTTTATGCGATCTAGGGGTAATGCGGCGGTGTGCCTCGAGGCTTCTATCATTGGGTGACTATAGGAGCTGGGGAATCTTCTATATCGTGGTGGTAGAGCTTACCCTGATCTCCCACTCCCTACTAAAACGACGTTGAGGGTGTGGACGGTGGCTAGACAACTAATCTGTCGCCCCAACTGGTGGTCTCCACACAGTCCACTGTGGGGAAATCCCAATCTTCCACACCTGCACTCTTAGGGATGTGTTTAAGTCGGGGGGCCCTGCGCCTTTTCAGGACCCTAGGCACCAATTTCAATTACACGGGTGGATGTACTTCCGTTATTTACAACTACGGCATGCGGTGAAAGCTCAATTCCCAACTGCTCTGATCTTGGCACTGGACCCGGTTGAGGAATTGTTAGCACAAGCATCCCTAGCCAAATCACTGTTGTCCTTATATTTAGAATTGCTGTGTGTAGATTCCCCTAAAGTGAATAAGCTGTGGGATAGCTGATAGGCCGATATCCCAGATTTAGACAGAGGACTAGGAGGACTGCCTTGAGGACAGTATTAAGCTTCTGATTTCGTCCAAAGATAAATTGATGCAAGTGAAATTTCTACATATGGTCTATTATACCCCTCCAAAGACTCCATAGGCTATACCTGCAGAGATCTCCAGAATGTACACTAGATGTGGCGGGGAGGAAGGGTCCTACTTTCACATGTTCTGGAGCTGTCCGCGAATTGCCATCTGCTGGGCAGAGGTGGTGGAGCTCATTAATGGTAGACTTCAGCTGGCCCTCGCGGTTTCATCGGAACTGGCCTTGTTGGGAATCCAGGATGATGAACAGAGACCTAGGTGTACCAAGCTACTGTTGGCATATTTATTCTATTATGCCAAGAGAGAAATAATTCTTAGATGGAATGCTGGTTCCCCTCCTTCTATGAGCGCTTGGGAAAAAGCTATCAATACCGCTCTTCCCTTATACAAATTAACGTACATAAATAGGAACTGTCCCAGGAAGTTCGATAGGGTGTGGCAGCCTAAGTATCAACTTACCCTCTGACCCCCCCCCCCTTCCGTGGGGTGCTGTAGTGGCTGTCACATCGGGTCGGGCTTTCGGGGACATATAAATGGATGAAGGGACTTCGAGTTTACCCCTGTATACAGAACTGTATTTTGAGTTTGATGATAGTTTTGTCATTGAACTGGAGCACATGAGCTGAAGGATACTTGTTAAATGAGTCAGTCACTTTTGCTTTCGACATGTCACTGTATGATGTTATCTTTGCTAATGTCCATGCTTTGGAAATGTATTGTACCTTTTCCTTGCTTTTCAATAAAGGAACATTCTGATTGTTAAAACAAAAAAAGACATGGTCGGTAAAACAGGCCAGGGTCAGTTAACGTGGTAGCAGGACAAATGATCCACACAGGTATTTGAAATGGGGAAATGATAGTCTTTTAAAAAGAAGGGGAACTAATATCTGATTGATGTATGATAATTTTTGAAACAATCTCCGATGCACAGGCCAGGTTGGGAAGGACATTTGGGGCAATAATAGGTGGTATCTCTTCTGACTCCTCCTCTGGAGCATACACGACATCTCTCTTGTCGTCTTCTTCTGGATTCTGTGGGGAATATGTTGTAGATAATATGTTGCTTGTGAAGTCGACTCACGTTACCAGAGCGAATACTTCCTGGGGCGGGTCCTTGCTGATAAATGAGGGCAGTGACAATTTCTTCAATGTATTTGAGGTAGGTGATGGATTGGTTTTTGCATGATTTTTGGTAGCAAACAAATCATACATGGCCATATGGAAAAGGTGAAGTGCAGCTTTCTTGTACCAATACCGGGACTTTCCGGTTGACAAATAGGGCTGTAACATCTGGTCATTTAAACCCCCCCCCAAGAATAGATTGTAGTCGTGGATACAATCGGGATTTACAGCGGGGCCACGTCTTCTCTGAATCCCCGTGGATAGTAGAGAGGATGTGGAAATCTTTCTTGTCCCTCCACTTCATGGCTAATACTTCCTTATTCCTCATGGATGCAGATTCCCCATTTTGCAGTTTTTTGGTTAGTAGATTTTTTGGGGTATGCCCTTCCGGTTTTTCTTGAAGGTACCGCAGGCCAGGGTTTTCTCTCGATAAAGGTGGCGAAAAAGCAGCAAACTTGTATATTGTCCACATATAAATGGTATCCTTTTTTGAACAGAGGATATGCCAGCTAGCAGACAATTTTCCCACTGGTTCCAATATATGTGGGGCAATCACAGGGCTGGAGCTGGGAGTCTTTACCTTCATAGATATGGAAGCTGTACACATATCGAGTGGCTCGATCACACAATTTATTCAGTTTTAAGCCATATCCGGCTCTCTTGCTTGGGATGTAATGCTTGAACTGCAGCCGGCCAGTGCAATGGATAAGGGAATCATCCACACAAATGTTTTTATCTGGGATGAACACTTCCACAAATCTCTGGGAAAAGGAATTTAATAGGGGGCGTATCCTGTACCATTTGTTGTGGTTGGGGTGATCTCGGGGAGGACACTGCGTATTGCTATTAAAATGCAGGAAACGCATAATCATGTTGTAGCGTGTCCTGCACATGACAGCAGAGTATATTGGCATGTGGTGGATGGGGTGGGTGGACCAGTACTCATGGAGTTTGTTTTTCAATGCAAGACCCATATTGAAAGTAAGGCCCAAAAACAATTTAAATTCGTCCAGTGTCAGAGGTCGCCAATTGAACATGCGGGCGTAAGATGAAGTGGGGTTTGCAGCAATAAATTGCTCTGCATACAGATTGGTTTGGTCCACCACATTCTGCAGCAAATCGAGGGGAGCGGGAGAACAAATAAAAATAATCCAATTGGGTAAAATTGGCAGGCAACCATAAGGGGTTTGCCAGGGTATCGGGAAGGTAGGACTGGATTTTTCGGGCTGGGCATGTAATTCCAGCACTTGTACTGGGTTCCTCTTCCTGGGGTCTGGTGCTGCTGGTGGTGGGCAGGTCTTCGGATCTTGGTCCTGATCTCCTTATTCTTCTAGTGGGGGGGGGGGGGCGGTTTCCAGAGCCTGGGCCATCCGCACCCGCCCCTTCCACAGCCCAGTGGTCCAGTAAGCGTGTGTGTGTGTGTGTGTGGGGGGGGGGGCAGAGCAGACAGCGGTGACTGACAGTCATTGGCTCTCTGCTCATGGAGCACTGAGAACTGAGCAATCAGTGGTGTTTGGTCATTCAGTTCTCAGTCTTAGAGCCAGCGGGGGACCGATGCAGCATCGGACTGATGTTGCATCCACCTAGGTAAGTATGATTAAAAAAAAACAAAACTAAAAACAAACAAAACCAACATACCTCTCTTCTAATGCAAAAATAACTGCAGTGACTGCAATATTAACTTCCAGCATTGGTGCCAGTAAATGCAATAACAACAGACACATTGGAGGTCAGTGTTATGCTACTTTAACCTTCTGGCTATGGCCCACCACTGGCACCGTATGCAATGCACTGACATTGCAAGCTGGGGGTGGGAATGCAGGTTGGCAGAGGGCAGGAACAGCAGGCACAGTTGCTGAGAAGGTAAGGGGAGAGTAGTGGGCAGTGCTGAAACTGTCAGAACCTCATTCTATGGATCCCCAGAGACACAGACATTGTGGGATGACTAACAAAAAAGCAGAACTGTCCCAGCACGTCCAGGACAGTTGGTAAGTATGCACTAGACTGGGGGCGGGGTCTGGAGCTGCATGGCGTAAGGTGTGCAGTGTGAGAGCTCCGCTCGAGCAATATCCTTTTCATTGATCCTGGGGGCTATCCTTCCTACTAAAACCTATCACCCGGCTCACACTAACCACCAGACCTCCCGCTGACATGTCTCCGCCAAAAAGAACGACCGGTGCCATCGTTCAGCTGGAAAATCCCGCCATGAGGAGCGAGACTCGGTGGAGGAAGATGGCGCTGCTCCGCTTCTGGAGGAGGGTGAGCCGGCCTCTGGAGACACTGCTAGAGTACTCAAGGCCATTTCCTTGTGCCAATCCACACTCACCGCAAAGATTGAAGAGGTGAAGGTCGATATATCCTTGATGAGGCAAGTCATACACAAGCTGCGTCAGAGGGTCACTGAGACCGAGCGCAGAGTCGGCCTTGTGGAAGACGGCCTGCTGCCATTACAAGTCACCACTGAAAGACTCCAGCCTCTGCCCTCTCTGTCGTAGTGGATGGAAACCTGTTTGCTATGCTCTGCTGGTCCAGTGCTACTGCACACTGTATGTTTCTCATTGTAGTTCCTCTTGTTTTTGACAGCCACCTGAACTTTAGTTATTGCTCACATGATTTGTTTTCATTGCATGATAACTTGTGCTCCCCCTCTGACATGCGTGTAAGCCTATGCTTATGGGCAGAACGCAACTTCTAGTATTTGTTGTTGTGCTGGTTCCTGCGGATTTACACCCCGCAAATGTAAGTGCATATTAGATAGAGGTTTTCCTTTGTCTATGCTTTTGTATTATGCTGTTGGCTGTTCCCTACGGGTCCGACTGCACACTGTAATTTCTACACGCCTACCATGGCTTCCCTTAAACTTGTGACCTGGAATGTCAGGGGATTATGCTCTAGGGCCAAACGGGTTGCCGTCCTTTCCCACCTCAAATCCCTATGGGCAGATGTCTCTATTCTCGTTGAGACTCATCTCACGGGCCAAATGCAAATGGCCCTCAAAATACCATGGGTGGGTTGGCTCTATCAGGTCCCGCATACCTCCAACTCCCGCGGAGTGGCCGTTCTGATAGCCAAATCAGTGCAATTCCAACTTCATACTCTGCAGCCGGACCCCCAAGGTCGGTCATTATTTCTACACGCTACCATTAATGGTTTGGAAATTCTCCTAATGGGATTCTACATCAACAAGGTGTGACCTTTATGGCCCAACATCCCTTGGTACCAGCAATATGGATGGGGGGACTTTAACATGGTTATTTATCCGCATCTGGACAGGCTGAGCCCCAATGCCCGTGGTTGCCACACCCTTCACTACCAGATTTGGCAGATTCCACTCGAAATTCGCCCTCACTGACACCTGGCGGTAAAAGTACCCAACATCGGTAACGTTTTCACGCTTCACCCCATGCCATTCCACCATGTCTCATATAGATCTCATCTTTGCTACACCCACTGTCTTGCCTAGTCTCCTGGATGAGGGTTTGGTGACAGGGTTCTATCTGATCACTCCCCATACTGGATTACAATATGCATGCCAGCTCCCCCCATGGTTCGCATCTGGAGGCTGAACCCCTTTTGGCTCAATACCCTGTCAGATCTTGATAGAATTCAGTGTGAATGGGTATATTATTTTCGCACTAATTGTGGAACAACTCTCCTCACGCATAAATAGACACAAAGGGGTTGATTTACTAAAAGCTAGAGAGTGAAAAAACCAGTGCAGCTGTGCATGCTAGCCAATCAGCTTCTAACCTCAGCTTGTTCAAACAAGCTTTGACAATAAAACCCTGAAGCTGACTGGTTTCTGTGTGGAGCTGCACCAAATTTTTCACTTTCAAGCTTTAGTAAATCAACCCCAAAGCCTCATCTAAATTGTTGCTCCGACAGGCAGAAGACCACCTACGATCCCTTGATCAGGTTGACTTGGATGACCCCTCTGCTGCCAATGCTTCACTTGTGCGAGTGCAGGCTAGACTCACTGACCAATTACACTTTGAGAAAGCCAAACAAGGTATCTTTTTTTGTAAACAACGCATTTTGACGTGCTGGCAAACCTCCAGTGGTGGTTACACTTCAATCCTCCTCCGGAAACAAGATTACAGACCCAGATCTGGTGGCGGTGGAATTTATAACTTTTTATTCAGACCTGTATACCTCCACTGCCCAATATTCTTAGGAGGGACTGCCTGCACTTCTACAAGATGCCACTTTCCCCACGCTGACTCCCTCCCAGGTCGCTCAACTCAAGGCACCCATCACCACTGACTGCATAGAAGAGGCTCTGGCTCACCTTCCACCCTCTAAGGCCCCCGGGCTCCCCCTTGAATTTTACAGCCAATTTAGGGAGGTCCTTGTCCCTAAACTACGCAAACTGTACACCCACATTTTTGACACTGCCATACTCCCTACCACCATGGGTGAGGCCCTTATTGTTCTTATACCCAAACCGGGAAAAGACCCACTACTCCTACCGCCCTATCTCTCTCCTGCAATTAGTTGTCAAGATACTAGCTAAAATCCTGGCCCTACGCCTTAATAAAGTTATCCTTAGACTAATACACCCAGATAAGACAGGGTTTATGTCTAACAAGGACATGGCGTTTAACCTCAGGAAACTCTCTATCAATCTCCAATCTCCCCATGACAATGAGGGCTCCAGAGAGGTAGTCAGTCTTGACGCCGCATTTGATTCTGTGGAGTGGCAGTACCTGTGGGAGTGCCTCCGCAGATTTGGCTTCGGCCCGAACTTCATAAATGGCTCCAACTCCTTTATCAGGCCCCCACAGCTCGCATCTAGGTTAACGGTAGAGTTTCAGATCCTTTTCCTCTCGCGCGGCACACGTCAGGGTTGCCACATTTCCCCATTTTTGTATGCCCTGGCCGTGGAATCCCTTGCCATTGCAATTAGAGCCCACCCGAATATCAGAGGCCTCCGTTGCGGACAGTTAACGGAGGTCATCAGCCTATACGCTGATGACATGTTACTTTATTTGGAAGATGCTGGTCCGTCACTCTAGGCTGCTTTGCAGGTCATTAAGCAGTTTGGAGTGTTCTCCGGTCTCCAGATCAATTGGGATAAATCCCAAATTATACCAATAGATCTGGATGCCTCCACAGCTGAACAAGCTGCCCTTCCCCTGGTTAGGGCCAGCAAGATTAAATACCTAGGCATTCTTATCTCTCGATCTCTCACAGACTACCTCCTCCCCAAACTACTCTATCTTCTGGCATGCCCACTCTATATTCCACAAGGCATATTTAAATCTATGGAATCTATTCACAACTCATTCATATGGGGCTCCTCCTGACACAAATTATCATGGCGAGCTCTGAAATGTCCTGTTGATTTAGGTGGCACCGCCCTACCGGACCTATCCCTATACTACATAGCCTCCCAACTCTCTCATTTTTTCTACTTCAACCAAATTGACTCGGAAAGGTAATCCACTCTAGTCTGCTCCCAGGCCTCCTGCCGGGCAGCTCACCCACTCCAGATCCTACTCTGTGGCATTTGCGGGGGGCCCCACAGGGGCAACAGGAGCCGAATGCTATTCCACCACTGCAAAATCTGGCAGTTGGCCATGAATCATAGTAAGGCCTCCTTATTCCATTCCCATACCCTGTTGTGGGATAACCCACATCTACCTGAGTTGTAATCCATCCCAGATTATGGTGTTTGGATTGACACAGGGATTACATACCTTTCACGTGTTGTAGCTAATGGGTTGCTTAAACCATTTCAAACATTGAAAGACAGCTATGCAGTAGCCAAGTACCATGTTCTTCCACTATCTCCAACTCTGACACGCCCTTAATTCTCAGTTCCGTGACTTAATCCATAATCTTGAACCGCTACACGTTGTAGACATAATCACAGGTTGGGACCCTAAAAAAACCTATCTCCCAGTTATATAACCAGCTTATGTTGCCTACGGCCACTGATCTGGCCTATCAATTAAAGTCCCATTGGGAGGCAGATTTGGGTGATGTGACGAATGAAGACTGGGAAGAGGCGTCAACTCCATGTAAACTTGTGTCTCCCAAATTTTCTGACCGCCTAACCCACCTCTACATCCTTCACAGGTCCTACATGACACCACATCACTTCTCTATAAGCTGGAACGTAGCTCAGCCTGTCCCAGATGTGGTGAGCCTGGAGGATCCTTCTTCCACTTGCTGTGGTCCTGTCCCTCTATCTAGGGATACTGGCCACAGGTGGTTGCCTACCTCCGTGACCGCATGGGCTCCCCTCTGACCCTGTGCCCCCCGGCCAATGTATATGGAGTCTCCTCTATCTTTCAGAAGGTGACAAAAACCTAAACACATTTTTACAAGAATCATTATTTTTAGCCAGAATGCAGGTCACCAGGACCTGGATGAGAGAGTCACCCCCCTCCCCCCCCCCACAATCCAACAATGGATCAGAGCTGTTAACACAACTCTTCCATACAAAAAGGTGCTCTATCTGAACAGGGGCTGTCCAAATAAATATCACAAAATCTGGGACAGATGGTTGGAGGGACGCTTCCATCTGCAACGCTGAGGAATGATCTTCACCTTTCTCCTGTAATCCCCCACTGGTATGATCTCTGTACCCCTCCATGTACCTTCTCTCTCCACCCCCCCCCCCTCCCCTGCCATGGACTTGCTTTAAACCATACCAGTTTATGTTGCACCGTTTGGCGCTCCCTTCCTTAATGTGTACTGTAGTAGTATTCTAAATGCTTATCACTAGTTCTACCTGTTAACAGAACCCACAATGGAATGTAACTAACATGCATAAGTCGTTGCATTTACCCTGCATGTAGTGCCTGTTGCACTGTACTCTGGTATGTCTTTTTTTTCTCTTTATGTAATACTCAATAAACCTTTGTTTTTTGATTAAAAAAAGGATGCACCAGACTACATTAGTCTGTAAAATGAAATATTCCTATAACCCCTAGAAATTATATGTTCTAAAAAATAAATTGATGGTCTGTGTACCAATTATTAAAGTGGCAATTACAACTTAAAGTGATACCGAACACACACTGTTTAATTTACATTGTCCCTTCTATTTCTATATGTGGATGATGGCACTTTATTTATTTTAATAAAAAAAAATAACATCTAAAACCTTTTTCCAAACTGATATACACCTGTCACGTGACCCAGCTCTTTCCCAGCCTGTCTGCAGGGAAATATAAGCAGGAAGAGCTTCTAGTCCTCTGCTACTGGTCACATGTTCAAAATAAAAAAAAACACAGCCTTTGGAATGCAGAGTAAAATCTTTGTTATTTTTTGGCAATAACATAGTGTGGTTGGATTTCTGCCAGTCACTGGCAGTGTTACGCCCCTCTAGCCTGTGTCTTATAAGTGAGAGGTAAAGCCTTCATTAATCTACATGTAATATCCCACCCCCATTGTGTTTAGCTGGTTAGTGGGCATGGAGGAGGAGGGAGGGAGTGGACTGTCATTTACCACTGTGTATATACGGCCACATGTGTGACTCTATAGTCCCATGGGCTTTTCAGATGTGATGGGGAGGAAATGCTCCGCATAAAAACTCACTGAAAACTGAGCATGTGCAGAGCTGCCAACACTGCTCTGCAAATTCCCTAGCTGCATTGGGGACTTGGACAGAAGGGGGAGATAGAGAACAGCAGGATCAACCAGGTTTTTTTGCAGAGTACAGAAAACGAATCTCATAGGGCCTGAGTGAGTATGAGCAGCATGTAATACAGCATTTATTGATGATGATTATTATTATTGATTATTATAAGTAAAATGTTTTGGATTGCATTATATTGCATCTTTTCTCTATATCCGTTATTAACAATGACTTAGTTTTGAAATGCTGGAAAACAATCCACACCATTCTAACTCTGGCGGCTATTAAATAATTGGCCATTATCAGGCAACATGATAATTTAGAGTCAAGTTTTCTTCTACATTGTTCAGCTTTCTTTATATCTATTATATAGTCTGAACCAACTGATTTCCAGCCAGTGTGTACCCAGCTTAATCAGGTGTCAGACAGGCAACAGCTCAGGAATGTACATGCAGTAAGAGTCTAGCCATGTTATTTACAGAAGTAGAATATCAGCAGTGGAAATTAGGACACTAGTCAACATCACAGAAGATGATCAGGATATACACAAGATGACAACTTTCCACGGTACTAAGTAGCAGACATTTTGCTCAGGCACCTGACTGAAATCCAGCACCATATATTTTGTAGTATGCCTTCAATGCAGTGCCGCACTTCTGTCAGTAGAAAGCACACACATGTAGAGGACCAGCAACCTGCTCAGACTAGAATGCCTCTAGAACAGGGATCACTAGATGGCGGACCACAGTCTCGACCTGGACAGAGTGACAAGTCCTGTCTGGACCGTGGCTGCCACTTTGCAGCTGTGTGTGCGCTCCCGAGTCTTCTGCCCTGCCACCACTGTCATCCTCACAGCAGGGCAGGGGGTGCGAGATGCTGCAGATTGGGATAGAAAGCGGAAGTCTTTTCAAATTAACAAGTTACTTGTTAACATAGTAAGTTTAGCATCTCTCGCCCTTTGTCTAGATCTGCAGCACCTCCCAACCCCTGCCTGGCTGTGAGATTGACAGCGGCGGCTGGGCAGAAAACTCAGGAGAGGACAACCTAGACTGATAAGTGCCTCTGTTCTGCTGAAGGTAACACTGTGCAGGGAAGGCTTGCACCAAAAGGGGCACTCTGATGTGGAGGGGCAGTGTGACGTAAGGGCACTGTGATTTAAAGGGGTACTGTAACTTAAAGGGCACTGTGACAAAGGGGCGCTGTAATTTAAAGAGGCACTATGACATAAAGGGGCATGGTCATGTAAGGCGCACTGTGACGTAAAGGGACAGTGTGTTATGAAGGGGAACTGAGGACACTGTGGGACTGTGATGTGAAGGGGGACTATATACAATGATGTAAAGGGGGGAAAGACTGTGATATTAGGGGGGTTGGGATGTGAAGATGGGGGGCTGTAATGTTAAATAGGCTATGATGCGAAGGGTAAGCTAAAGACACTGATGTCCAGGGGGGCGTGATGTAAAGGGGGCCTGTGATGTGTTATAGTGCAATCATGAGATTCAGACCTCTGCCAAACCTCTATAAATTTTAATTCAAGGCCCCTGCTCCAGAAGAGGACACCAAGCTGCAGAAGGCTGTCAGTCATGGGGTTACAAAAAGTGTTGTCTCCATCACCCCCCACCCCTCCTTTAACAATACACATGTGAATACCTGTTCTTCCAATGCCTGCACTGCAGTGTACTACAATGGGAGGACCCCCTGATGGCCCTTTCCACTGGTTCCCAATTTCATTCACCAGTCTTCTCTGCTCTTTCTTCACAGCATCCCGAAAATGGATAAGAGCAGCTGCAGAGCTAGGTACCCCAAAATCTGGCCAGCTTAGAAACTGCATATGACTAATTTGCCTTCTCTCCCGACCCTGTAAAACCAGAAAAAAATTGTTAAGAAAAACAGAATTGAAATGTTTACTGTAAAATCAGTTACTTGGCGCTCGTTAAGGGAAACGGGATTCAGTTATTCTGATATGATTGATTGGGTTATGCTGTCAACATTAGAAAGATTTGGACACTGGCAAATATGCATTTGGTCAGCCAGGTATATCCCCCCCCCCCCCCCCCCAACTCCCAGCATACCTCAGTTTTGTAGAAAAGCAGTACATAGGAATAGCTCACAAACACTGAGACTGAGGTGGGACCTGTGTCCCTTAATGAACTTCAAAAAAACAGATTTTATGGTAAGTTCAAAAACCCTGCTTTCTTTATTGTTCATTAAAGCATAGTAAAGCCTGCTTTGTGATCCTTCCTACAGGTAAGCCTATAATAATACTTACCTGTAGGTAAAATGAATATATCCTAAACGTGCACCATTTAGGAGCTATTCACCCTGCATGCAGCCAGTGACATCGGTGGCACATGCGCTCTGAAGGTCCGGGACACCTTGCCGGAACTTCAGAGCTTCATGCTGGGAACCGAGGGCTCCCGCGGGGGTGATGCCATTGCGGCTCCAGCTAATCACACAATTGGAGCGCGCAAACCTGGAAGAAAGACCAGGGGAAGATGTCAGCCCTCTCTGCAGTGACAGCCCGCCGGAGGGCTTTGTTCTAAGGCAAGTATTCCATAATGTGCTAGTATGCGATGCATACTAGCACATTATACAACTGCCGTACAGGTGTTTTTTTTACCAGCAGCGGTTTACAACCGCTTTAAGGAACTACGGATATAGTTTATCCAATACAAGCGGGACGTCCTAAATCAGCCCAACTGAAGGATGGGCAACAGCAAACTAAACGTTAACAGGCCCACAAACAAAGAGAATAAAACTGGGTGCAGCCTGCAGTTTACAGAGCTACCTGAAGGACTTTACATCCTAAGCTGGTAGCAGATGAGACCTGAACATCCATCTGGTAAAACATGGAAAAAGCGTGAACAGAAGACTGTGTAGCAGACTTGAAATGTGGGAATCGGTTGCCTGATGCCTAAAAGCCCAAAGGGACCTTACAGACCCAGCAGAGTACACTTTGATAGGAAAATGATAAATCTTCAAGGACAAAGTAACACACTTTTTTTCCATTATTCAGTTCCTGATTGGCCGAAGTACATGTAGTACTTTGTCCTATCATCTTCCTAAGTGCAATTTTGGACAGGGCACCTTCCCTAAGCTTTCCATGTACAATGATAGAGGTTATGAAAAGTAGACTTCCTTGCTTTTAAAAGTGTGGGAATTATTGGCTTAGAGAGACCCCTGTCCTTCATGACCCAGGCTTGCCTTTAAAGCCTGCAAACCCAAAGCAGAGTGGTAAACCAGACTTTGAGATGAAAGATTTGGTCAATCTGGCAGAGCCTTGAGGTATCTGCCAGGATCTTGATCTGGTCAAATTACCACATCTACCTGGACCAATCCAGAGCTATAAGTATCACTAAAATGCCCCCATCTGGATTCTGCGGTATTGCTGAAGGAGTAGTTTTATAGGAGAAAAGGCAAAGATCAGGCTGTACTGACCCCACAAAATACCAGAGAATCCATTGCTTCCACCAGAGGATTGTTGCATTTGTAGACAACCTGTTTTGTTTGTTGTTGAACCTGGAGGCTAGGTGGTCTACTTTCAGCATCTCCCACCTGTGACCCAGGTACTGCAACACTTTTGGGTGTAGGGAATGTTCCCCTGAGTCCAGGAGTTGCTGGCTGAGGTAGTCTGTTTACCAACTGTCCATATCTGGTATGTGAATGGCAGACAAGCTGGAACATGGAGGTATGTCTATACTAAAATCCTTTGTACCCTTTCAGCTAGAGCCAGAATTCTTGGTCCTCTCTGATGGTTGATATATGCTACTACTGTGGTGTTTTTACAAATAAATCCTATTCAGATGACACTACATGTTGAATATCTAATTTTGCAGGGACAGGCAAACCACACAGACCTCTAGAACATTGATTGGAGGGCATAATTCCTCAGGTGTCCAAGTTCTCTGCACTGACAATGTGCCTAGACCTCTAGAACATTGATTGGAGGACAGGATTCCTCAGGTGACCAAGTTCTCTGCACTGACAATGTGCCTAGAACTCAACCCAGCCCTTCTGGTTGGCATCTGTTGAGATGATCTTCTGTGACAGTGGGAGAAGAATTTTCCCAACTCCAGTGCTTTAATCCTGAACCACCAGGGCACAGACAATCTGATCTTGGGTGTCAGGCAAAAACAAAACCAGAGAAATTGCCTGCTCAACAATCAAATTATCCTATCTAACAGTATGCGTTAAAAACAGGGGTTTAGTCTGCACACATTTGCAAATACATGCGTAAGCTACAGAGCCCCGTCAAGGCACCCTGGTATTTTCTGTAGTCCCAACTCTAAATTTTGAGAGCCTCCACAGTGGAAGCACATGCATTATAATGGATAGGCAGAGGGCAGGTGAGCCTGGATGGAGCCTACCCGACACCCAGCACATAGCTCTATGGCAGTAAAGGTGTCCAATGAGTTCCCTCACCAATATTTAAACAGTACAAATGGCCACTGCCCTCACCTATAACTGGCCTTTGCAGGAAGGAGCACATGGAAGGGCAACGCATGAAAAACAAAACCAGAGAAATTCTCTGTTCAACTTATTGACCAGCCTGCAAACCACCAAATTAGCCTGTTTAAAAGTATGCGTTAAAAACAGGTGTTTAGGCTGCACACGCAAATACATGCTTATCCACTTAACAGCTTTAGGACCAGAGCACTTTTTGCGATTCGGCGCTGCGTTGCTTTAGCTGACAATTGCGCGGTCGTGCAACGTTGCACCCAAACAAAATTTGTGTCCTTTTTTTCCCACAAATAGAGCTTTCTTTTGGTGGTATTTGATCGCCTCTGCGTCATTTCTGTTCGCCGCTATAAACAAAAGAAGAGCGACCATTTTGCAAAAAAACCCAAATTTCTTACTTTTTGCTAAAATTCAAATCCAAAAAAAAATAAAATAAAAAAAAAACATTTTTTTTCACAGTTTTTGGCCGATTTATAATCTTCCTCATATTGATAAAAAAAAAAAAATCGCAATCGGCGTTTATTGATTGGTTTGCGCAAAAGTGGCCGCGTTTACGGATGATGAGAATTCATTTCTGGGGTTTTTAATTTTTTTTTAATGTTTTACTAGTAAAGGCGGCGATCTGCGATTTTTAGCGGTAATGCGATATTTCAGTGGACATGTCGGACATTTTTGACACTTTTTTGGGACCAATGACATTTATTCAGCGATCAGAAATTTAAATGTCCACTGATTACTGTATAAATGTCATTGGCAGTGAAGGGGTTAACCTGCAGGGGGAGAGCTAGGGGTTAACTGTGTTCCCTGGGTGTGTTCTTACTGTGGGGGGTTGGGCTACCATGGGCATGAGAGATCTAACTGATCCCAGTGACAGGGTCCGCCCGAGCCGCGGGCACACTCCTCAGGAGTGCGGCGGGTGCGCGCGCGCGCCCCCTAGTGGCTGATTGCAGATCGCCATCTATTTACAACGATTCGCGCTCAGCATCCCGACTGCCGCCGTGAAAACACAGCGCGCGGTCGGGAACTGGTTAAGCTACAGAGCCTCGTCAAAGCACCCCTGTATTTTTGCATACTGTTAGACAGGATAATTTGGTTCTTTCCAGGCTGGTTGGTAAGTTGAGCAAGGAATTTCTCTGGTTTTCAAGGCCAAATACTGCTCCAGCCCAGTTTGTAAAAGGACAAGATACATCCCATAGCGTATTGTCTAGGAAGAATGTTCTCCCTTTCGCCCCATGTGAAGTAAGTCTTCCAATTCCGATGATAGCATTGCAAGAGGTTGATTTCCAAGCCTTAAGCAGCACTGTAGTAGCAGACAGAGAGACTCTGAACTTTCAGGTCTTGGGTTTTAACAGCCAAGCTATTAAAGTCAGCAACTGTGAAGCAGGATGGTAGGCCAGCCCTTGAGACAGCAGGTCTTGTCAGTCTGCATGTGCCCACAGAGTGTCTACCAGGGGTTAGAGGACATCTGAATACCAATCTCTATCTCAACTCTGCGAAGCAGGCAAGGAGAATCTGTTGTAAAGGGAAGGTGTATATTAGCCAGAACTAAACCCACAGGGTGACCAGAGAATCCACTGTGAAGATATTTGATTTTTGAGAAGACCAACAGATCTACAGGTGATACTCGAAAAATTAGAATATCGTGCAAAAGTTAATTTATTTCAGTAATGCAACTTAAAAGGTGAAACTAATATATGAGATAGACTCATTACATGCAAAGCAAGATAGTTCAAGCCGTGATTTGTCATAATTGTGATGATTATGGCTTACAGCTCATGAAAACCCCAAATCCACAATCTCAGAAAATTAGAATATTGTGAAAAGGTGCAATATTCTAGGCTCAAAGTGTCCCACTCTAATCATATAATTAAGCCATAACACCTGCAAAGGGTTCCTGAGCCTTTAAGGCCTCATACACACGGGCGTATCTAAAAAAATAAACAAAACGTCGGGTCCGACGTCAAGGAAAAAAAGTCGAAGTTTTTCGGCGTTATGCATTGGCGTTTTTGAGCGTTAGTGAGCGTCGGCGTCAATAGGCGTTTTTTAAAAAAAATCATCCCTCTGCTATTTTTCAACCTAAAAATGTCGGCGTCAAAAAACGCCGGTACAATATTAGTTGGCGTTTGTTGGCGTTTTGTGGCGTCGGCGTCAAAAAACGTCAAAACGTTACAGCATCAGAACGCGATGGCCATGGGTTCTACTTTCTGCTCACTAACGCCGACGCCACCTACAGCTCAAAAACGCCGATGTTTTTATGGGGCCATTGACTAACATGGAGAGCTGCAAAAAACGTCAGAAAACGCCGGCGTCAAAAAACGTCCGTGTGTATGAGGCCTAAATGTTCTCTGTCTGGTTCAGTAGGAATCACAATCATGGGAAAGACTGCTGACCTGACAGTTGTGCAGAAAACCATAATTGACACCCTCCATAAGGAGGGAAAGCCTCAAAAGGTAATTGCAAAAGAAGTTGGATGTTCCCAAAGTGCTTGAACTATCTTGCTTTGCATGTAATAAGTCTATCTCATATATTAGTTTTCACTTTTTAAGTTGCATTACTGAAATAAATTAACTTTTTCACGATATTCAAATTTTTCACGTATCACCTGTACATCCGGCATACCCCAGAAGATATATTATAAAAGTATTGTGACGCCTGCCTTTACATGCACATGAACTTTAATGGCATCCCAGTCTTATTCTGTAGGGTTCAATATTGAGTTGGCCCACCCTTTGCGGCTTTAATAGCTTCAACTCTTCTGGGAAGGCTGTCCACAAGGTTTAGGAGTGTGTCTATGGGAATGTTTGACCATTCTGCCAGAAGCACATTTGTGAGGTCAGGCACTGATGTTGCACGAGAAGGCCTGGCTCGCAGTCAATGCTCTAATACATCCCAAAGGTGTTCTATCAAGTTGAGGTCATGACTCTGTGCAGATTCAGTCAAGTTCCTTAACCCCAAACTCGCTCATACATGTATGTCTTTATGAAACTTGCTTTGTGCACTCGTCCAAATCATTTGGTGGAGGGGGGATTAAGGTGTGGGGTTGTTTGTCAGGGGTTGGGCTTGGCCCCTTAGTTCCAGTGAAGGGAACTCTTAAGGCGTCAGCATACCAAGACATTTTGGACAATTTCATGTGCCCAACTTTGGGAACAGCTTGGGGGTGGCCCTATCTGTTCCAAAATGTCTGTGCACCAGTGCAAAAAGCAAGGTCCATAATTGTCTATTGTCACTGTCTATCTCAGAAATGTGAACTGTGGAAAACCCTGGAACCGTTTGCCTCAAATCCTGATTAGGTCCGCTCAAAGGGCTGTATAACTTGTGACGCTGCCATGATAGTTAATGTATCCAATTGAACCCTTGTCTGTTGCCCCTGAAGCTGGGTGGTCTAACAGTAATCATGGGAAGTCTGGAATTCCTTGGGGAACCACATCCCTTGGAGTGTTTCTGTCCCTAGGACACCTCCCTAGCCCGATAGGCTGGCATCCATCATGAATATTGTCCAGGTGAACAGAAGGAATAACTGCCCTGACTCCAGTACAGCGCTGGTCAGCCACCAGGACAGAGATAACCTGCCTTGTGTCAGAAGTACATGGGCATATCCAGGGACTGTGCTTATCCCATGCAGTCAGTGCATTGAGCTGTAAAGGTCTGGAGTGCAACTGAGCAAATCTTACTGCCTCAAATGAGGCCACCATGAGGCCCTAATAAGAGTCAGTGCAAAAAAGCCCATCGGTAGTTTGATTGGTAGAGGTGCTTGAAGTGGTTATTCAAAGGATAGGCACGAGTCATCTGCTTTGGTAAAACTTTAATTCAAAAGCTTTAAATTGCCAAGTCCTCAGTTCAAGGTGATGTAATTGGTGTCTAGTCTCAGCTGGTAGTGTGCTCAACTTGGGATATATTTTTTATCAGCCACTAGGTGGAGTGTAGAGTTTGTGGCTGTGATATCATCTGGATCACATGTACTCAGTCCACCTAGAAGGATATCATTGCCACAAACCTAGTGGCTAATAAAGAATATGTACCGAGTGGAGCACTCTGTCAGCTGATAATAGACACCAGTTTCATGACCTTAAACTGAGAAGGTGGAAATTTAAAGCCATAAAATGTATATTATTCGGTGAAATAAAGTAACTAAATATTTTACTAAAGCAGACAACTCGTGTCTATCCTTTTAGGCACTTCTGTCACTCGAACTATGGATAGGCTTTTTTGCTCCGACTCCTCTTATCAGTTCTTTAACCCGCCGGAGAACCCTACAGAGCATCCTAGAATAAAAACCCATAATGCATAGAGAGTGATCACACTGACCCTGTGTGGAGACAGGATTTCTCCATCCGTGCACTAGGAAGGCTGCATGTTCCCCTTGGTGGGGGACTGCAGCCTCATCAGTTGTAAGTCCATTTTGACTTTTTTTTTTCTTTTATTGTGAAAGCATTTTATCTTTTTTGAAATAATCTACTACACTATAAGGGCTCTCCCGCCTCCTTCTCTTTTCAGTTTCAGTGGACACCAGGGACCCCGGGTCAGCTATTCAGGATCCTACAGTCCACAATCTACCACCACACTCTAGACCCTATACCATAAGGCCCAATACCCTCAAGCAAATTTGGACTGCAGGAAGATTTTTGGAGCAAAGGATCCAGACATTACCTCAAAGGGTCAGCACTCATGGGGGAGGCATACTCGGGGTTGGGCTGTGTCCAAGACTAGGTCCATGTACTCCAAGCATGCAACACAGACTTCTGTAGGTTGAAAATCCACACAAATCTTTGAAGCATTTGCATTGTTCATTGCCCATTGGCTGCCAGGGCTTGGGTAGATCAATCCTTTAAGAGAAGGTCCTCCAGATATTAAATAATGTGGATTCCCTTAAAGTACAACAGTGTGAGGATAGGGGCAAACACCTTGATGAACACCTGTGGGCTGTGGACAGACCAAAGAAAAGAGCCACAAACAGGAAATATTGCTTGCCCACCACAAATCTTAGCAGCTGCTGATGCGAGGAAAAAAAAGAGATATGAAAATACACATCCTTGATGTCCATGGATGAAAGAATAAAAAAGCCCCCTGTTGCAGAGATGCAACGACAGACTGGGTGAATTCCATCTGGAATTTTTGGAACCTTAAGAAGATGTTGAGAACCTTTAAGTCTGGTATGGGGGAAATGTCCCATTGGGCTTCAGAACCGTAAAGAGGTTTGAATAATAGCCCTAAAATTGTTTCTCGTGAGGAACTAATGCAATCTCGAAGAGTGTAATTGTTATTTTTTTTTCAAATGTTACTACATGATAAAATCTACTTTTTGCTAGAAATTACTTTAAACCCCCCAAAAATTATATATTTTTTTGAAAGCAGAGTCCCTGTAGAATAAAATAGTGGCAGGCGCAATTTTGTGTTGCGCAACTGTTTATCAAATGCATGTTTTTTTTCTGAAAAAGATACATTTTTACTACAAACAAAAACAATATAATACCCAATTCTTGGTAAAATAAAAAAGATAGGGTTGCATCAAAATTGTACACGCCCATGACATTGCAAAAAACGATGGTACCCAAAATTGTCGATAGACGATGCTTTGAAAGCCTTTATGGGTTACGAGTTCACTATGACTCTAGAATTATTCATCTCACTTGTTCACAGTGATATCTCACATATGTGGTGCAATTTATGTTTACATACATGTGTGCATCTTGACACTTTGTGGTAGGCCTCCTTCACCGGGTGCTTCTGCGCAAACCTCCTGAGAGGTGTATACAGATTGCATACAAAACTGCTAGGTTTCTTAGTTTCAGGAAGGATGTTCATACTGGAGACCTTAGGTCCAGCAGGTGGAGATGGTTCTAGCTTCAAACAGGAGTGCACTTCATTCACCAAAACCTTAATGGTTGCTTTCAGTTTTGGAGAGATTGAGGGCGACTGTCCATCCTCCTGGGAGGAATTCTTTGACTGTGACTTAGACATTCCACATCCTTCTTTCCCCCCACTTCTCATCTTCATTGGCAAGCAAGGCTGCCGTGATGGACTAGTTGGACAATGACTCAGTAGAGAACACTGACTGGCAGCTCTTACACCTTGCATATCCTGTGATCCAAAGGAGGAATGGTGAGTACCTGAGTAGATGAGGGAAGATTCAGAGCCATGGAGACTGAGTTCCAAGGACCCAGTTTTCAGAGAAACCTTAAACAATCGCATCATGGCCCTGTAAGCAGTGTGTGTTGGCCAGTCCCCCACATCCCATTTCAAAGCTATTTTATGTCTGCCATGAAGTCAAGGGAATCCTCTGCACAACCTTAGTCAGTGCAAAGACTGTTGCCATAGAGCACAAGGGGTGCCGCAGTCCCATGACTGAGGCTGCTGTATATCCTCCTGAAGGCTGATGTAGAGATCTGAGCTAGGAACTGGAAAAGAGCAGCAGCTGGAGCTATGGTCTGCTTGTCTTCAGCAAAGCAATGTGCACAAGATGGCATTCCAGTCCAGGGGGAGGGCTGTGTACCTCCTACAGAGGGTGGGACTATGCAAACAAAAAATGACAATTCTGCATTCAATCTGTTGCAGCATTTGTACACAAATCACCCTGCTATGTGGAAACTGCTGCATAGGATGGCTGTGACAGACTACTATTCAAAGTGGCCCATGCTTTGACAAAATATATAAAGTGTCACAGCTATGGTCCACAGCCCAAGGTGCTCTTAATGCTCACTTCATATTGCTTAAAGTGGGGACCTGGTGTCCAGGGACTACCCCCAGGCAGGATGAGGAGGTGGACTAGGTGTGAGAGGAAGGGGGTCCCTTAAGGAAAGGAATTTCAATGTGTTAAGAACAAGTCTGCAATCTTCTGGAAAATTCAGAAATATAGGTTAACAATCTGCTCCCAGTAGAGACAGGTTGTCCATCACCTAAGGACACTAGCAAAAAAAACGTGGATTGCTGGGAGTGGGAGGGGTTATATGGGCTGTCCTAACAACCTTGCTTGCTGGTGTCCTTACCTGAAGGTGACAACATATAATCCATGGTTAAGATTTTAAAGGAGCCAGCATCTCGTACTGTACGGTTAAGAAAAAAGGACTTGGTATGGGCTTTCAAACATTTTCCAGTGGGATCCTTAAACAACGAAGTATTCTCAATAGATATGTTCAGTGTTTTCTTAAGGTGGGATACCACTAGTTCCACAATGTAAAGAGTTCACTTCTTGCGTACCAGCCTGTATAGAACAGGTTGAAGTAGTCCCAGGTTTTCAGTCTTGGGTCCTTTCAGGGATCCTAGACTGGAAACAGCACCAGTAGAAGCTACAGGCTGCTCCATAAATGTGACTTGTACACCACCGATAAGGGCCAGTATGGTATATTTAGCCTAATAGCTATTTCAGCTGACTGAGGCTCTTCAGGGACAAACACATACAATAAGGGTCTGCAATACCCTTCTTCAGATAGTACATCCACAGTATAAGGCACAGAGGCTGTTCTAGCTGCAAGGATGTCAGACTAAGATTTTGGAGGAGAAGGCTTAGAATCATGCTTACAAGCCTCTGCTGTCAGCAATTATATTTGCAAGTTGACCCATAAAATCTAGTATAGCTTCAGAGAAATCTTCCCTGGATAAAACTGAAGAGGGGGGCCACCTCTGATAAAGCTATGGGACAATGAGTAGGATGACTCAAGCAGGGGACAACAATCTAGGCTGTAGGTATCGGGGCTTTTAGAAGGGACACTGTAGGCTACCCTGGAATTTTTAGTTGATCATGAGTTGGAGCGCTCCCATGCTTTGGGACTGCTTTCCTTGTGCTTGGGATCCAACAGGTTGTTCTGTGTGTTAACAAGAACTACTATCAGAAAGCACCAGTTAAAAACCTTGGTTTTCTCATAGCCAACTGAGTAAGCAAAAAGAGGTTTATGGTAAGAGTTGAACTGCATGTCACTTGCAGATATTAGCAAAGGAGGCAAGAAAGTACCTCACTCTAAAGGTAAAAAGGCAGAAATAGAGTGGGGAGTGTGTGTGCAGCATGTTCACCATTTGGGGAAACAGATGGAATAGGGAAGTAATGGCAGAATTTAACGTTACTATATAGTTTGGTATCTTCAGACTCCGCTCAATGGCACACTCAGAGTCCTCAGAGACTGAGTCACACCAGAAGTTATGCTAAACTTCTGATCCGTTTGGCAAAAAACTGAGGCATGCTGGAGAGTTTGTATTTGGCTGGCAATGGCTTTTTTGTTTGCCAGTGTCTAAATCCTCTGGAGGGCGGCAGCATAACTCAATCTTATCACAATAACTAAATCCGGTGTCACTTAATGAACAATAAAAAAAAAAGGAATAAAAAAAAAAAAGTTTTAGTAAACAATGATAGATTGAATGTGCAAGATGCCATAAACCAGTACAACAAGCTAGATTAAAACTACTTTTAGGCTCGGTTCACACTACAGCGACTTGGGATCTGAGGGCCGTTCACACAGTGGCGATCCCACTTCAGGCGCGACTTTGTTGGCGATTTGAACGCGACTTTAACGTGACTTCAGCACAACTTTCAATGCGACTTAAAGTGACCTCCATGCCAGGCGAATTTGCCTGTGGCCAATTGGAGAAGGGAGGGAGGGGGTTGCCTGGGTAATTTGTGGGGAGTAACTGTGTACAGGCAGTCCCCGACTTACGAACATCCGAGTTACGAACGACTCCTACTTACGAACGGGGGTGGTGTGACGTCACTGCTGCCCGCTTGCACTCCACACTGGTCCCGGATACGGCCAAGCAGCGCCAGACACATCCCACAGTGCTGCATAGCATAGCTACAAGAGCCCCATATAGCACAACTGCACACATAGCAGTGCCCGGAACATCCCACATCACTGCATAGGTTGAAGTTACACTTATAAATGTACTGTTCCGACTTACAAACAAATTCGATTTAAGAACGAACCTACAGTCCATAACCCGTTCGTAACTCGGGGACTGAGTGTAAATGCTTTAATATAGATGGAGGATCCGACTTGGAGGCGACTTCCAATGAATTCTATGGGCACAAGTCTGATAGAAGTCTCCTTGAAGTAGTACAGGAACCTTTTTTGAAGTCGGAGCGAGCAGTGTACATTAAGGCAGCTCTCATTCATTTCAATGGGATTTCTTATGTCAAGTGACTTGGGGCGACACAAGTCCGATCCCAAGTCGCTGAAGTGTGAACAGAGCCTTAATGTACACTACTGAAGTTGCTCCGACTTCAAAAAAGGTTCCTGTACTACTTCAAGGCAACTTCTATCTGACTTGTGCCCATAGAATTCAATGGAAATTGCCTCCAAGTTGGATCCCCCATCTATATTGAAGCAGCTTTACAGGAAAAAGAATTTACCCAGTTACTCCGCACAAATTACCCAGGCAACCCCCTCTCCCTCTTCTCCGATTGGCCACAGGCAAAGTCGCCTGGCATGGAGGTCGTTTTAGGTCTAGTTGCACTGTAATGTACGTGTAATGGTGTCAGTGCCAAGAAAACGACCTAGTGTAGTCAGTGTGCAACGGGAAAGCCTCTCTACACAGAGCCCAGAAGATCACGGTTACCATTGTAGCAGTGCTGACTACTACGATTGCCAGCTTCCCCAGTGGCCCTCTGGTAAGATATGCATACTTACATTGTGCCAAGTTGGACCCATGTAAGTATGCAATACAGATCATAACTGGAGTTCAGATTTAACATTTCTAGATGTCCCCCTATAGTATAGCAAATCTTTAGTTTTTGAGTTCACTTCCACTTTAAAATACAAGTTTGAAGTACTTGCCATTTACAGTATAATACAAAGCAGGCACTATTTTAGATCTTTACATGACTTAGCAAAATAAAGGAGTAACTGATATGAAAAGAATGAGGGCGCTTTCACTCTTATGCAAATGCAGTAATGCACAATTTGTTTAATTAGCACTACTACGTGTGCGTTATGCATGAAATTTTTGATCATTATTATTGAAAGGGAGGCTGACCCGCAGAATACACATTTTCTATGGTGCAGGTAAAAGTATAATTAACAAAACTGTATGATAAAAAAAATTTGTGTGTCTCCTGTTTATTTCAGTGTACCTGCTTAATGCACTAACTGCAAGGAAATAAAGTTGTAAACTACCCACGTAATAATGAATGGGATTTCTACCTAAAATGTAATTTGATGCAGAAATTGGACAGGACCTGATGAGGTTATGTTACCTGGTGGATTCTGAGCTCTAGAGTGGTCTTTCTGTAGTGCTGGTGGTTGTCCATAGCCTTGTTTGCGACAGTCACAGCACCGTATGAGGCTTCAGATCCAGGCGAAAGAGGCCAGTACTGACCACACTTTCTATGGCCACCTTCTTCAACTCTTCAGGAAAAGGGAAGATTTACTTGTATGAATAAAAATGAGCGTAAAAAGCTTTTTTTTGGATAATGCCAAAACAAACTCACCGAGTTGTCATAACTATAACTAATACATTTTGCTCCCAAACCATTTGCCAGAAATCCTGGAATGTGTTTTCCATAGGTCCTGGGAAAATAAAAAAAGAATACATAGCATAATGGGAAAAAAAAAATGTGAAATAGATGGGGTTAAAGTTTTACAGTATATGGTCCAAGGATTACCCTAAATAGAGCAAATGTTGTTTATAATTATCCTTGTACCCCCTAAAATTGACCGTTGTTCCTATTTGGGATTTATATTTAATTTATGTTTATTGCTTTTCTTAGAAGAAATTTGTTACATCATACTTCATACATTCAAGAAGGGGGCACAATGACATATTCATGAATAGGGAAGTACACTTTACAACGTCAAAGACACATTTCACGGAAAGAACAATTATTATAGTATGCAAGCAAAATAGAAAGGTCCCACATGAACCTAAAAAAAATTAAAATATATCTGTCCATATACTATCTCGCTTAACAGGTACTGCGAAATGTAGTCTACCTTTCCAGGTCTGTCATATCAACTATGTTTTACATTCCCGTTCTGTGCACTGCCCATATCCATTAGGCCTGCCAGAACTAAGGACAGGTCCCCCCACCCCCAATCAGACACTCACTCAAAAAAGAAAAACAAAAGAATCCCTACAAGAAAAAAGGGAAAAAAATAAATAAATAAAATAATTCCGTATATACTATATACTATATGGGCCCTCAAAATCGGTATATTTATAAGTATTTCAATAATGATCTTGAGTTGCGGTATCTATCCCACATCTTTCTGAAATGCTCTCTGGAGCCAGTCTCAGCACAAGTTTTCTCCTCCATTAATCGTATCTCGCCCATCTCACAGACCCATTCTGTGATTGAGGGGGCAGTCTCTTTTCTCCCAGAGAAGGCAATAATTGTTCTCATTGCTGTTAACATATGTCGCAAGATATCCTTTTTGATAGCTTCAATGAGCCAGGAATAATTGATAGTATTGCTATGGTTATATCTGGTTGTAATGTAGTTAGAAATTTCTCTATATATCTTGAATATATCTGTCCAGAGTTGGTAGACCTCAGGGCAAAAATTCCAGATATGTGCCACATTCCCTACCACTCTATTACACCTCCAGCATGCCTTCGGGGCACTCTCCCTTATTTTATGAAGATCAACTTGGCATCGATACCATCTAGATATGATTTTGTAGCTCCTTTCCTGATGTTTAATTGAAGGGGACAGCTTGTGTACTAAGGTCAGTGCTTTTTCCCATTGTCGTGTAGGTATTGACCTCCCAATCTCTTCTTCCCATTTGTTAAAATATGTTACGTCTCCATCCGAACCTTTGGGGAGTAGCTCTTTATATACGCTAGATAATGTATGACCCGATTTATGCGCTTGTAATAGAACTTTCTCAAATTCTGTAGGTGCTCTCGCTAGTTCGGGGTAATGTTCCAATGAGTGAATATATGCTACCGATTGTTGATATTGTATCCATTTATTTTCTATCCTTAATGTATTCAATTGAGGGACCTCCCCATCCACCAGGATCTGGGCCAGTCTTATATCGTCTTGTCTCTGCCAATCCAGAAAGTCCCAGGCCTCTAATGCCGGCAGGAAGTCAGGGTTAGAAAACAAAGGTGTCATGGGCCCAGTCCGGGTTGAGAAGATTCCCTTCTTTATTAGTACATCCCAGACCCTCAGAGTTGAGAGGACCAGGGATGGCATACTTGCTGCTTTAGGATGATTTGTTGGTGTGACCCACGGCATGGATCTCAACCTCAAACCCAGAATATCCTCCTCTAGTCCAACCCATTGTTTAGATTTGATCTCGTGAAACCAGTCTACTATCCTGGTTAAATGGGTTGCCTGTATATATTTTGTGAAATCCGAGAGGGCCAAACCCCCCTTTTGTTTAGATCTGGAGAGTATGTCTCGTTTAATTAGGGGAGGTTTGTGCTCGCAAATGAATCCGCCTATCGCCAATCACAGCTTGCCAATTAGTGCAGCAGGGGGATACACCGGAGCTGTCTGAAACAAGTACAACAGTATATCCATTTTTATTATGTTTATCTTTCCCAACCAGGAGAAAGTACTCTTCATATTTTTGGAGCAATTTTATTATTTTATCAATCAAAGGGGCATAGTTGTATTCTATTATTTTGTCGAGGTATATTTATCCCGAGGTACTTAAGAGCTGGTTTGTTGCGACTTAAAAGGAAACGTTTTCTGAAGATAAGCTTGGGTTTTACTTGATAGTGGGACATCAAATGCTTCAGCCTTATCGTAATTCACTTTAAAATTACTTAGTGCTCCGAACCATTCAAACTGTTGAATGAGATTAGGGATAGTTATTATTGGGTTAGTAATATGTAACAAGAGATTGTCTGCATACACTGACATTTTATATTCTTTTCCTTTTATTTTAATTCCCTGTATATCGGGGTTGTTTCGTATGGCTGTGGTAAGATGTTCCATCGCCAAAACATACAGCAACGGGGAAAGAGGACAACCCTGTCGGGTCCCATTTGAGATTGAAACTGGGCCCGACAGGGTCCCGTCCAACCGGACCTTTGCATGGAGTTTATGATATAGTGCCATTATTTTTCCCAATAAGCAAGGAATAATACCCCACTGTCTCAAGGTTTCTTCCAGGAAGCCCCATCCCACCCTGTCAAACGCCTTTTAGGCGTCCATGGCCAGAAGACAGGATGGGATGGAGTTCCTCTGTGCATACTCAATCAGCGACAAAGTCTTCAAAGTATTATCTCTGGCCTCTCTGCCTTTCACAAATCCTACTTGATCTGAGTGAACATATGTTGGTAGATCAATAAAATCAATATTTGGAGAGAATGGGTCTATAATTCCCACAAATAGAGTGGTCTTTCTCCGGTATTAGGGAGATATGGGCTTCCATACCTTGTACTGCAAAAGGGCAGGACACAGAGACTGCACTGAAAGTTTTACTTAGTATGGGGCATAAAATGTCCCCTAGCATTTTATAAAATCGTATAGTAAAGTCAACTGGCACGGGGCTTTTCCCCAGGGCCATAGTTTTCATAACTTTCTGTATTTCTACTGTTGATATTTCTTTTTCTAAATCGTCTATTATTTCTTTAGATAAAATTGGAATTGCAGTTTCTTTTATATATTGATGTATTTTTTGGCCAAACCTGTTTAGTTCTTTTCCGGTCTTTTGATTGGTGACATTATATAATTTAGAATAAAAGGTTTGGAAGGTTTCCAAAATCTCCCTTGGATAGAATGTTACTTCCTCAGATGTTTTTTGGATTTTTATTATGGAAGTAGTGTTTGTCCTTTGCCGTAGTGCTCTAGCCAAGAGCCTACCAGGTTTATTCCCTTTTAGTATAGGGCCCTGTTTTTATCCCTTAGTCTCAGTGTTTGTTCATTTAATATGGCTTGTAGTTCGTTTTGTTTATCTGTCAGTTTTATCAGGTTTGTTGGAATAGGATTCTGTTGATGAATTTTCTCGTATTTTGTGACATCATTTAACAAACTTGACATTTTATTTATCTTGTTTACCTTCATTCTGGCCCCATGTTTTATGAAAATACCT
Organism: Glandirana rugosa; assembly: GCA_018402905.1. Taxonomy (NCBI): domain Eukaryota; kingdom Metazoa; phylum Chordata; class Amphibia; order Anura; family Ranidae; genus Glandirana; species Glandirana rugosa. The sequence continues at coordinate 294,596 of BLSH010258583.1, read as the reverse complement.
CTTAACACACATTTTAGTGTTTCCCATTGTATGGGAAGGGAGGTTTCGTCTTTCTCGTGATCTATTTGAAAATTTTTTATTGTCTGGCGGATTTCTGAGATACATATTTCGTCATTTAATAAGTCATCGTTTAACCTCCATTGGCCATGTGGTCTTTTGTAACCCGAAAACTCGAGTTGGAGAGTGATCGGACCAAACAAAACTACCTATTTCAGATGAAGAGACAACAAGGAATCCGAAATGATTTATCAGAAAAAAAATCTATCCGATGGTATGTATTATGAACCCTGGAATAATATGTGTAGTCTCTATCGCTAGGATGATGAGCTCGCCATATGTCAACCAATTTTAATTTCGCCATAAGTTCTTTAAATTTATTTGTCTGTTTGCTGTTCTGAAATGGACAAAATCCAGGACAAAATTAAAGTCCCCACCTATGAGCACGATACCCTCTTCCCTGTCCATGAGGTCTATCAACATTTGTGTCCCCATTTTAATTTGCTCCTGGTTTGGTAAATATAGGTTGATAAACGTGTATTTCTCTCCATAAATGGACGCCTTTAGGAGCAGGGCTCTGCCATCCCTGCTGCCCCAGCAGTCCAGGACCTGGTGAGGGAGAGATTTGTGTAAGGCAATAGAAACACCTCTTGATTTGGAATAAGGAAAGTGTCATTGTACCATGCTGGAGAATACTTATTATTAATATTTGGAATGCAATTCGAGCGATAGTGCGTTTCTTGAAAAAATACTACCCCAATTTTTTGTTTATGAAATGAATTTAAATTGTGTGCTCTCTTAACCACTTGACAACTGGGCACTTAAACCCCCTTAACAACCAGACCAATTTTCAGCTTTCAGCGCTCTCACACTTTGAATGACAATTACTCAGTCATGCAACATTCCCCATCATAAAAAAGTTCTTTGCGTGATAGCGAGCTTAACGTAAGGTTTATAATTATTATTCATAAGAGGTCGTACCATGTTACTGTGAAAGGAATAAGGTTTAGTTCTCCACAAAGATAACGGAATGTGTTTAGAGAGGGAGTGGTCCAGGACCTGACGACCCCGTCGTCCCTACCGTCTCGGGACGAGGATTTCCGCAGGTAAATACCTCTCTTTATGTGCAAATAGTTGGATATAAATGGTTTGGTCCTCGTTTAATTTTACCCCTGTGTTTACAACTATCTGGAGTACCTGTCCCTTCTCCCATAGCACGAGTATCCACCCCTGAAATTAAAACAGGAC
>BLSH010258583.1:249270-283108 GCA_018402905.1 Glandirana rugosa | reverse complement strand
AGCTGCAGCACGCACGGGTCAGTCGCTCTGCGGAACAGCAACACTTCACCACCAACGAGTGGGCCTCCATGCGAGACCTGTGTAGCGTATTGCGGTGTTTTGAGTACTCCACCAACATGGCCAGTGCCGATGACGCTGTTCTCAGCGTTACTATCCCACTTCTATGTCTCCTTGAAAAAACACTTCAGGCCATGATGGAAGAGGATGTGGCACAGGAGGATGAGGAGGAGGAAGAGGGGTCATTTCCATGGTTATCAGGCTAGTCATTCGCAAGTGGCTCGGAGGGTGGGTTCCTGCACCAGCATAGGCCAGGTCAAAAATATTCAAGCCAGGGCACAGTTCTGGAGGACGAGGAAGATGAGGAGGAGGAGGAATCGCAGCAGGGTGGCACCCAACGCAGCTCGTGGGCATCACTGGAGCGTGGCTGGGGGGATACAGAGGACACAGATGATATACCTCCCACAGAGGACAGCTTGTCTTTGCCTCTGGGCAGCCTGGCACACATGGCCGACGACATGCTGCAGTGCCTGCGCAACGACAGCCGATTTGCCCACATTGTAACTTCTTCTGATTACTGGGTGGCCACCCTGCTGGATCCTTGTTACAAGGACAACGTGCCGTCCTTAATTCCCTCACTGGAGCGTGAGAGGAAGATGCGCGACTACAAGCGCACACTGGTAGAGGCGCTGCTGAGGGCATTCCCAAATGACACCGGGGGCTCAGTGGAAGCACAAGGTGAAGGCAGAGGAGGAGGAGGAAGAGGCCACCAACGCAGCTGTGCCACTGCCAGCACCTCAGAAGGCAGGGTTAGCATGGCCAAAATGTGGCAAAGCTTTGTCAGCAGCCCGGCACAACAAACAGCACCACCAGCCGATAGACAACGTCTTAGCAGGAGGCAGCATTTCAGCAACATGGTGCAAGAGTATGTGTGCGCACGCCTACACGTACTGACTGATGGGTCTGCCCCATTCAACTTCTGGGTCTCAAAATTGGCCTCATGGCCTGAGCTTGCCGTTTATGCCTTGGAGGTGCTGGCCTGCCCTGCAGCCAGTGTATTGTCTGAACGTGTGTTTAGCACGGCAGGGGGCATGGATCCCACAAGACTTGTCTGTACCTTGTGCAGAATAAACATTTAGACTTGTCTGTACCTTGTGCAGAATAAACATTTAGACTGGACTCACACAGCCATTCGTATACTTGTTTTTTGAATAGGTCTCAATATTTTGGGGGCTACCCCAATTATAAAAAAAAAAAAAAAAAAAAAACAGTGTTGGCTACCTCCTCCTCCTCGACCACCGCCACTTCCACCTACACTGCCACGCTCATGGCCTAGTCAACCTCTAGGCTCCTACTCCACATCCACCCCCCTTTCCCATTTTTTTATTTGATTTTAATTTATTTTCCCTATCCCCATTTTTTGTAGGGCACTTGAACTACTCTTACCCCCATTTTACTTCCTTTTGCAGCAATCGAAGCACTTGCCAGGACTTTGTTACAGCCATTTTTGTGCCTAAAAGTTCGGGTCCCCATTGACTTCAATGGGGTTCGGGATAAAGTTCGGGCAACGTTCGGTGCCGAACCCGGACTTTTTCCTAAAGTTCGTTCGGACCCTCCGAATCCGAACGTCCAGGTGTTCGCTCAACTTTACTAGTAAGGAATAGAGACAGCAATAAACACCTGACATATTCCTTCCACATTTTTACCAATACTAAAAGACACTTGCAGTCACACACTTAAACCATACTGAGCCATATATCATGATTACACACAGCAACTAGCTTCCTCCTGTTGCTGTCACATATTTCAACCCTGTACTTCTGTCACCACCATCACATAATACAACTCATGCACTTCTGTCCAACATAATAATACAAAATACTATGGTTATGATAGAAGACCACATTACACAACATTGCAAGGGTCAACAAATCCAAGACCTAGAAAGCCTCTGTCATCCACACTGAAAAACAAAGTATCTCCTATTACCACCATCACACATTAAAAATGTCTGAATGGTAAGTAGGGAATTGGTTCATTGTTATGATTTTGTTGCAACACTTATGTATAAGCTGTCTATATGTAATTTAAGACATGCTGCAGAACATCTATGTATAATGACATACAATATATGTCATTTCTAGACATGTCTTTATTTGAATATTGGGGGTTATTTAATAAAGGCAAATCCACTGTGCACTACAAATGCACATGGAAGTGCAGTCGCTGAGGATCTGAGGGGGACATGCAAAGACAATAAAAAACAGCATTTTTGCTTGCACATGATTGAATGATAGAAATCAGCAGCACTTCCCCTCATTTTAGATCTTCCCCTCAGATCTACAGTGACTGCACTTCCAAGTGCACAGTGGACTTGCCTTTAGTAAATCAACCCTATTGTCTTGATCTCTTGTTGAAGTTTATTCCAGTAGACTGACTTGCTAACTTCTATTTCTGTTGCGATACTCTGATTCTTGTCAATCCCAAATTGAAATCCAACAAAATCACATCTCTTCATGTCAGTGGCGGCTGGTGAAATTTTAGGATGGGGGGGGCGCCAGACCCCGTCCTTCCTTTTTGACCCCTCCCACTTCTCTTAAGCCCCACCCCTTATAGATTCAGCCCATTGTGTCAAGAGTATACAGCCCACCATCGCCAGATAGGGGTATACAGCATCGCCAGATAGGGGTATACAGCATTGGCAGATCGGGGTGTACAGCATCGGCAGATCGGGGTATACAGAATGATCAGAGGGGTATACAGCATGACCAGAGGAGTATATGCATGACCAGAGGGGTATACAGCATGACCAGAGGAGTATATGCATGACCAGAGGGGTATACAGCATCCCCCCCCCCCCAGGGCAGTCGGGACATCAAAGTCCCGCACTTACCCCATCTAGGAGCAGGCAGGCAGTGGTATCCGTTGAGCGGGGAGCAAGCCAGCATCACCCTCCTCCTCTGAGAAAGGCGTCCAATAGGATCGCCTGACTCCTCAGCTAATAGGGAACTGGTAACATACCAGTGCTTCCCGATTGGCTGAGAGGCGTTCGGTGTTACAAAAGCAAATATTCATTTGGTTCTGTAACACACGTGAGTGGGCTCTGCGGCGTCATGCTGTGCGCGCTGAGTCAGTCACTCTATTCTGAAGCCTGGTAGAGCCTATAGCTCTAATAAAGTGCTTCAAAAACCAGTGACGATTCTGAAATTCATGTGGCCGGCACCTCAAAGGGGCCGACCACATGAATAGGGCGTGGTTACGGGCAGCCATGGATAGATTCCTGCTATGCATGAATCTATCCATTAGCATAGAGGGGGTGGCGCCGTGCGCCTGCACCTGCTTCATGCTATAGAAAAGCAGGCAAACTTACGTTAAGGGTCGTGTGCTAGAGTAAGAAGTTCAGAGTATTGCCTCGGTCTAGATAACAGAAAATTTGTGCCAAAGTACCCAGCTTCATTTCTTTTCATTTTTTTTTTTTAATACATGCCCCTGTTTACCTTGGGTCCCAATGTATGAATTCTTCTGTAGATATCCATCCATAAAACTTGCATTTATATAGTCTGAACGCTAGAAGAGAAGGATATAGCTTACTTTGCATATGATTTCTAAACTTACAAAAAAAGAATAATTTAGCTGCAGGTTAATTTCTGCAAGTGCACGGCCTCGAAACCACACTAACTGCATTCTGGCCTGTGCATTTGCATGACTGTCAAATTGGGAGCAGTGGCTGTGTCAGTGCGGTTGCTGAGCCCCAACTGACATAAATGAGACTGCCTGCACAGGGATGCACAGAACACCTTTGCATCCCCGCGTGGGTAAGCCTAGCTCTCGCATGGGTGTACGCTATAGTACATCCATGTCAATGAAGCATTAGAAACCAACTCTTCTAACAAATACAATTATCAGCTCATATTTTCTGTAAGAAAAAAAAAATACTATAACAGCATTTAACCTGCATTGAAACCTGCTGGATATAGAAGATTATGGAAAGAATACAATCTAAGGCCTCGTTCACACGGGCGTACTACAGCGTACAACTGTGAGAGGTCTGAGTTTATCCCATTCATGTCAATTTGGATGCAGTGGCTACACGGGCACATCTGCTTCTTCTATTTTGACATCTGTGTGGATGCATGACAACGAACACCGACAGTGTATGTTTGGGGCTGTGCACCTGCACAAATGTCAAGCTGAGAGCAGCATCAATTGACATTAATGGGACTACTTGCACAGGGATGCACAGAACGCCAGTACATCTCTGTGTGGGCAAACATGACCCTCGCACAGGTGTACACTGTAGTACGCCTGTGTGAATAAGGCCTAAGGTCAACTATAAAAGGATCCAGCCATCTCTTTTGCCTATGATTAACCTTATACAACCATGTTAAATCTAAGCGTTTCAATAATGATACATGTAAGATATTTACATCATGCCAGTTCGCTCGTTTTAATTTGACTCGTGTTTGGTCCAGGCATGGCACATCTCCATACCGATTGCGATCTCGATTTACAGGTGCTCTTAAGATGGAAAACAAGATATTTTTGATATACAAAAGTTATACAATACCATATAAACAAACAGTTAAACGGTCACAGAAAGGTTATGAAGTTAGCCACAAACTAAAAAATATACTGTATATATTATAATAGTGTTATAATCAATGGAACCTGATGGCCACAAAAACTGCCTTGAAGGTGCAAATCTATCCCAGCAAAATTAATACAATCGGCTTTATGAAACCATTATATTTATACAATAACAAATGGGTCCAATACTGTAATCTATTGGCTGATCATTCATAACAGACTGCCTGATAAGCCTTTACTAGGCCATCAAGCAAATCTCCCTACTAGTGCTCATCATGAGGAGATAATTGGGTGAACTGGGGTATCTCCTTTCCTACCCAACACATAATAACGTCTTAAAAAAAAAAAAAAAAAATCAAGAGTACTGTCCATGATACTTTTTTATTTGAACTAACAAGACGAATAAGACCTAAAGAAGAAAGGTACATACCCCTAAAGCTTGTCCTGAAAAACTGTATGTTAGTGCAAATAAAAAAAGTATCATGGACAGTACTCAATTGTGTCGGTCGCAAGTGCACTAATACGGCTACAATCACCTCAAGCAAAGATCAAGACACACCAGATTGTTTAAAAGGGTTGTAAAGTCTCAAGGTTTTTCACCTTAATGCATTGTTTCTCTCTACATGCATTAAGGTGAAAAACCTTCTGTGCTGCAGCTGCCCCCCAGAGCCCCCACTTTTTCTTACCTGAACCCGTTCGTTCCAGCAATGAGCACGAGCCCAGCGGCTCTAGCCACTGTCTCTGTCCTCATTGGATAGATTGATAGCAGCAGGAACCATTGGCTCCCGCTGCTGTCAATCCAATCCAGGGACACGAGTGCGGAGGGTAGGGCTGAGTCCTGCTGTTTGTGTCAATGAACGTAGCAGCGGGACTCGTGAGCGTAGAAAAAGATTAACCGAAGGTCAAAAGGGGACTCACGATAAGTAGGTATCAGAGAACCAACTGCGGTGATGGTAATGACTAAGAGCTTTATTGAAAAATTACATAAGTACACAACAATTCAGAAATGAAAAATGTGCCAACCATTGGCCAGCAACCCTCCAAAAACACCACAATAAAATGAGACAACATTGTCACAAGTAAAAAAGCACTCAGCTGAGCTCAGAGCAACACACAGACGTTCATCAGCATTCATTCACACAGCACAATGGGTAGCAGTAGTTGCATCGGTGCTAATTTAAGGGTATCACTGCCATGGGTGTTAAACACTTCCTGTAACTGGGTTGAATACAGTCTACTTTTCCCAGTGTGTTCACTTATTCACATAGGCACTTATCCGCTGCCCCTTCAGTGACCCCAGTGGGACAAGGTATCTTAGATGTCATATGCTACTACTTCTGAGCGTGCCCGCATGGGTGCCCCCATAGAAAACGGCTCTCTGTGGGGGCACCCCAGAAGAGGAGGATCGGGGCTGCTCTGTGCAAAACCCTTGCACAGAGCAGGTAATTAGAACAGGTTTGTTATTTAAAAAAAAAAAAAAAACTAACCTTTACAATCACTTTAATATTAATATTATATATAAATGTATAAGAAGTGCTAGTTAATCTTGTTTGTGAGTTTTGAAATGCTTTACTAGGATAGGGGCTTATTATTATTAATAAATATTAAAAATCATTAACAAAGCCTGTGCATACATTTATCTAAACAAATGTGGTGTACAGTGATTTTATTGGGGCATTACATACATATATTCTTTGTCTGTTAGCTGTACTGTTGTGTCTGACAGTAGCACTCTTAAATAATGCATCAGATAGTATTTGTTGAGTTTCCTCAGAAATATAATTGAAACTTGCCTAATTGCTACTGATGCTGACATTATTTGTTTCTCTCTATATAGCAAGGACATCTATTACATTTAAAATAAAATAACGGTGTGCACACAAAGACTGTCATTCTGTGACTTCTGGACCGCAAACCAAGGCAACAGTGTCAAATGGATTCAGCTTCACTACACTGGCACCAAAATGCATGAAACGTGTAGCAAGCTTTAGTCAAAATCTTCTCAAATGTATATATTGTTTCATGACAGTCTAATTTTGTGACCTTGCTGGGCTACCTCCTGCATTAATACCTTCACCTTGTGACCTTGCTGGGCTACCTCCTGCATTAATACCTTCACCTTGTGACCTTGCTGGGCTACCTCCTGCACGAATACCTTCACCTTCCCATTTACCTACACAGAATACCATACTTACATTGTTCTTTTCATTCCATAAGGCGAATGGTTTCCCTTCCCCCATCATCATATACTTTTTCACAAACTTACAGAGATACTGTGAATGTTCCCTCTGGTTGCTTATTTCTTATCTCTTCATATTCTTCATACACTCCATGCCTCCCTAAAGTGCTAACACGTTCCTTCAGCTGAGCCAAGGTCATGCTTCCTGGCACCGGTTTATGTACGCTTCCTCTCTGTCCGTCTCCAAGTACCAATACCACCTCATCAAGGGGATCTGGTCTTCCTGTACGGCCGGGCAGCAGCAGGCAATTCCATGAGCCAGGATCCCAGGGGAGCAGTCCACCTAGAGACTCAGGGAGACACTGTGGAGGTAAGTGCTGGAGAAGTTCAGTCATGCTCACCATGTGTACCTATTAAGATGAAAGAAAGCATGTTTTTGATTAATGCGTAACACATATTACATTCAATTTTTCATGTAAATCATTGTTAAAGATATTATCATCATAGCTAGATGCCAACCAGATTCCCAAATTGTTTGTAGAGGTTCATGTGAACTTTAAGCACGTGAGTCGCAAATCTACCTACCATTATGTTTATGACCTTTCCCTGTTGCATTATTTATGTATTTACTATGGTGGACAAAAAAAAGAGAGCAAGGCTCCTCTAGAACTGGAAAACTACAGCCAAGAGATCGTGGCACCTTTATCAATTCAGAAACGTAGAATCCGTTTTGAGTTCTTAAGCCAAATGTCCTCATTAAAATGGTCAAAAAAAAAAAGAAGAACACTGTGCATGTAAGATCTTGTACACCCACATCACACACAATTAACTTACCCTCTCTCTTAACTTTTCCTTAAGCAGCAAGCTGATGATTGAATACGGTACTCTGAACCAGACAGGAGGAGAAACGATGAAGACTTTCTTTAGACGAGCTGGAAATGCTCCCTAACATAAAGACATGGGACATGCTCACATGGAGACAGAAAAAAATTAAATTCTGTGGGTGGGGGCAATGATGATTAGCACAATAGGCCTGGCTGATTTGAGGTTTGGAAGACTCCCTAGACCTACTGCAGGAAGAGTGGAGAAAATGTAATAACATTTTGCAGAGTGAATTGGGAAGCACATCAACTTCCTTTCACATATTACCAGGCTATGTAATGCCTTGTAAATGGAAGCAGGATGGATAAATGGCAGATAATAGTTGCCAATATTTTTACTTCAAAAATAGAAATAGTTGGGGGAGCATGGACCAAAGCCCATAGTCAAGGTTGTAAGTTAAGGACAATTTGTGAGATAGCATGGAGGCTGCCAACCTTTCCTTCTGAAATGCAACTTGATTGCCTGTCATTTTGACACTCTTACTTCCATATAATATAAACAGATATAGACTTTTTTTCTCCTCTTCTACTTTCACATTTTTCTGGGTTCTCTTGTTGTGAGTCAGCAACACAGTACTGAAATCGGAGGGTCAGCATCCAAGTAAGACAACTAGCATTTTCATAAAAAAGGTCAACAATGGCAGCCCATGTATTTTAACTATGACAAACAAAAATTGGGGCAATGAAAATGTACCAAAAATAGGGGACCTTACTACAGTGGGCAACTCTTAAGTTGAGGAGATACCTCAAGCAGAACATTCCTTTGTAGGTAACAATTAGATGACAATTTAATTATTTATCTAGTTAAGAAAATTGTTCTTCCCTTTGTGCTCCAGGGAAGAACTGAATTTTCAAAGTCACTATAAACTATGATGTACTTTTACATGCTTAAGGGTCACAAATGGTATATTTCATAGGTGTCTTTGGAAATAAGGAAACACAGAATCTCTGACCTAGAGTAGATGATTTTATCAGGACAAATGAATGAATAAAAGTTACACTCACCCTCAGAAGGCTCAAGATCTTCTTGCTTAATTCCAGCTCAAAGTTGTTGTACTGACTGCCCCCCATATCATAGATAAACACCAGGCCATTTCTCTGTGTGTCGACACTGCAGCGAGAGTGCACTATGCTAGTCTAGTACTGAACAGACATGGCTTGCTCTGATATTGAAACACTAATTAATCACAACTTCAAACTTCTAGGAGAAGGGCATGATTTCCATACCACTGTGGGAATCCATACTGCAATATTTACATGCAACTATTAAAATAAAGGAAACAGACGCTAACTGCACTAAAACTGCAAACTGCACAGTCACTTTCATATGGAAGTGTTTTCTAAGTAGAGAAGTAATTAATTATTTATAAAGCTTAAGGCCAAGTGTAGAACCAATTCATTTGTCTACAGGTGTTACATAAGGGGACTTTAGAAAGAAGTCTATGGTAAATACTCTTTATCTTATGGTTGTTTCATGACTGTCCTTATACAGTAGTGGTACAGAAATAAACACCATGACTCAGAAGACATAAAAGGCCAAAAACAATTGGAATTAGGATTACTATATCAACCATTAGTCTTGTGAATAAATAGAACACCACCTCTTCAACACAACTGCATGTTACTTTTCCTTTATTTTGTCAGTTACATTTAAACACATTGCAGTCATCTGTACCCACAAATACATTATATTATTCTGAGAATACAATTAAGTCAGCAAAATAACAATTTCTCTGGTCTAAGTGCATATATGATCACTACACAAATTCTGAAATATTTCCATACTTTGACACATAGCTTATTTGTGCCAATTTGATATACTGTGTGTTATATATTGTCTTTTTCATAATAGTCTGTTTAAATTGTTCAATCACAGAAATTCATATTACCCATCAGACACATTACCCATTATATCCTATATACTTTTCCAAGAATCACAACAATTCCGATCAATAAAATCATCCTCTTATAAAAGTCTTGAATAAAATACCTCTCTAAACATATTACATAGACCAATGGTCTACTTCATCAGGAGATTATAGGAGGAGGACATCTGAAATATGAACAATAAGTAAGATATTATTCAGCATATAGCTTTCCTAGCGCATATTTTATATATATATATATATATATATATATATACACATATACACGTACATAACATTATATATATATATATATATATATATATATATATATATATATATATATATATTACATAAACACACACACATTTTATATATATATTATATATATATATTTATTTATGTTGCCCAACTTGCTTTAGCCAAACTTACCCCAGCACTAATACATCTATCAAATGTGCATTAAAATCTGTAATCAACATACAAGCTGGTGGCCCAGTTCTGCCCATCCCCAATATGCAGAAGAGGATACTGGAGGCAACCTCTTTATGTGTCTGAAAAAATATTACAAGGGTTTATCATTTCTCTTTAACTTTAGTCAGAAAATTAAGCCCTGCTAGATGACTTCAGGCTGGGCCCTTTTGCAGGTATAGCGATGTAAAACAATAAAAATAGGTGCCTATACTGGTTAAAATCCAGTAATACACTGTCTCTTCCTGATCTGCACATGCTCAGTTGCTCTCTATTTTTAGGCACTGCTGAGTTTGCAGAGGCCGATCTGCTGACCTCCTTAAACTCTCCTATCCTTTAGGCTACTTTCACACTGAGGAGGGCGTTAGTGGTAAATCGCCGCTCATTTCAGTGGTGTTATAGCGGCGCAATGGCGCCGCTATGCAAGCGGGAGCGTGGCACTTTTAACCCCCCACAAGGGGTTAAAAAGTGCCGGCGCACTGTGCTTCCGAGGCGGTGTGCAACCGCTTCGGAAGCGCTTGCCATTGATTTCAATGGCAGAGGCGGTGGAGGAGCGGTGTAAACGCCGTTCCAAAGATGCTGCTTGCAGGACTTTTTGTAACGTCCTGCAAGTGTACCGCCCCATGGGATGGATGGGGGGGTTTCAGACGCTATTTTTAGCCCAAAAACACTTGAAAAACGCCCCAGTGTGAAAGGGGCCTTACAGTCAAGGAAGCTGCTTCTGCTTGATCTGCAACCATGGTGCTGTTGCTGCACATATGATCAGTTATGACATTAGCCACTTGATGGTTTGACAGTTTGGCTGAGGACACAAGCAAATGAGATAGTTAGCAGTCCCAGCATTCCAGGAATATAAAGTTTTTTTGAAACCGTTAAATCAATGGGTTTAGTTCTGCTTTATAATTTACTACTGTTAAGGGGCTCTGGGCTTCATAAAAATGGCAGCCTCCAGCAAGAACAAACAGGAGGAATGCTGGAGGCAATTTATAGCACACGCTAATTTTGGTAGCATAATTATTAATGTAGAATGTATGTTACGTGCTAAAGAACATTCTTTTTATCAAGTTGTTATGGGTAAAGTTCTGCTTTAAGATTATATTTCTCTGCAAGATAGTGAAATGAATCCACAGTGATTTGAAAGTACTGGAGGAAAAAGGTTGCCTCTAGTACCCCCTTTCTGCACACAGGGGGAAGAGCATCAACTGGGCCGCCAGCTTAGATGTTGATTACAAATTTTAATGCACATTTCATGGCTGTCTAAGTGCTGTTTGGAGTATATGACCGTGCTGCCCTGCTAATATCAAGTTCAATTAATTACTTCATTAAAGCGGTTGTCTACCCGAAAAAAAACAAAAACTGCAAGACAATAGCATAATGACCTTGTATGCACCGCATACTAGCTCATTATGAAATACTTACCTTGAAACGAAGATCTGACCGGGCTGCTCGGTCCCCTCTGAGGGAGCAGACATCTTCCCTCGGATCTTGGTTCCGGGTACGCGGCTCCGGCGCTGTGACTGGCCGGAGTCACGAGACGTCACTCCCGCGCATGCGCGCGGAACCCGTCTTTCTGGCAAGGTTCGGAACTATTGTCGGGCCTTTACCGGGACATACACAGCGCATGTGCCGTAACTCCGCAGTGAATTAGAAAGGGAATATCTTCTAAACCGTACAGGTTTAGAAGATATTCATTTTACCTACAGGTAAGCCTTATTATAGGCTTACCTGTAGGCAAAAGTAAACAAAATGGGTAGACAATCGCTTTAAAAACCTCATAATAATAGTCCCAAATTCATAAAGTGAATATCAAACAGTTCAAAAAGTGAAAAACATAGAAAAAAAATATACGTATAAAAAATATATATAGTGAGAGTTCATATGATCAATTTCAATGGTAGTCCTTTTTTCTTCACCACATAAAGTGCTTCTCCCTTGTCTCCCTTGTACAAGTCCTCAGCTCTCTCTCCCGATCACAGCACCATATAAAACAAAATGCGAGATCTAGTGCTCTCTGTATTCATAGATTTATTCTCCAGTGCAAATAATCAAGCTATACTCACAAGCAGGGCACTTTGAAGTAGTGCAAACTTGACAGGCAAAAACATCTCTCTGTACACACTTCGTACACTGGAATGGCCGCAGGACGAGGTCAGTAACTTAGACTCTTCCCTCTGTACGCATTACGTCAATAAGCGTGACTTCTTCAGCAAGGGGTTGTGATCAAGAGAGAGAGCTGAGGACTTGTAGAAGGGAGACAAAAGACCAACCCGCCCGAGAGATTTCTGATTTACACCAGAGAGGGAACGCTTGATGTGGGTAAAACAGGTGTCAAGAGATTGAGGTGAGCAGCCAGGGGTGGTGGACAGCACAGTTACTTTATATGCATTTGAAGCACTTTATGTGGTGAAGAAAAAAGGACTACCATTGAATTTGATCATATGAACTTTTACTATATATATATGTTTTACACGTATATATTTTTTCTATATTTTTCACTTTTTGAACTGTTTGATATTCACTTTATGAATTTGGGACTATTGTTATGAGGTTTTGAATGAAGAAATTAATTGAACTTGATATTAGCAGCACAGCACTGCATGGTGATATATGTTATGAATATGAAGTGAAACACGTTTTTTTCAGTGTTTGCAGCAGCTAGATTTATTATATTGCACATTTGCACTTATAGCACTAATTTGCACATTATTTGTTGAGATTGCACACAGTTTAGTCATTTTCATAAGGGATAATTTGCGCTGATTAAGTATTGGTCTTTTGAGCTGTTTGGCGTATGTCTTGATAAATCAAATTGGGAAATAGAAGTAAAAAAATATATATGTGTAACAACCTAAAAATAAAAGCTGGAAGCACAAAGTGAACTTTTGTACACAAAGTTTGGAAATATATATGTGTTATCGTAGCAGTCGATCTCCAATAGTCTCCTGATGAAGTAGACCGTTTGTCTGTGAAACGCGTAGAGGGAGGTTTTTATGATTACCCCTTGATAAATGGATGATTGCATTGATCACAATTGTTGTAATACTTGGAATAATATATATGCAATGGGTCTGGTAGATAATATGGAGGTTCTATGATTGGACAATTTGAACATACTATGAAAAAGACAGTATGCAACATATAAATCAAAATAGCACAAAACAAGTGGTATATTCTGAAATAGGTTATAATAAAATATGGATATTTTTAAGAATCTATGATGAGATTTAATATGTACCTATAAAAGCCGCAGAAATTTTTATTTTGCGGATTTGAGGATATATATGGGATGTTGGTACCTTTTAATAAGAAGATACACGTTTATCCAATATTTTAGTACATTAATACAACTAAACTTAAATACAAAAATACAACAAACATGTTACCGTGTGCCTCTTTCCTTGTTTTAGCAGAAGAGTGATTCCTGTAATGCTGGGCCAGACTCATACCTGAGCATTGACACTAGTGAACTGTACTTCATTTACATTGTGCAGAGCAAATGCATTTGCTGCGATAGCTTCAGTTTTGGCAACAAGAAACTTGAACTGATAAAATATGCAGGCTGTCACTGCTGAGCTCCCCTTGCCTGACTGTTATGCTGATCCAAAGGCTTCAAAACGTTTTAAGTCTCTAACCCAGAACAAGTATGCCAAGAAGTTTTCATCAACTTCCTGACCCCATATAAAATAGCAACATAATTGAAAAAAAAGGTTAGCTTTCAAGTATACTTCCTTTAAGAGAAATAAGCAACTTTTTCTGAAAATGACAGTTACCTGGGTAAGTCTGGCTTTAATTTTTCACCAGAAAACCTGGGACAAGCATGCAGTAAATAAAAACAGACATGTCGCAATACCTACTCTGTAGACTTGTTCCAGTTTTTTAACTCAAGTATTGGAGCCAAAGCATCTAGTATATTAGCTTTTCTAGAAAGAGAGGTTAACAGTCACAGCCGACATATTACTCTTATGATGTTTTCTTTATAATTAAAATGCAGCTCTTGAGCTCCATTCTAAGTTACTGAGCCTAAGCCCAATGTAGTATTATGGCAGGTGAAAGAGTGAGGTGCATCTAAGTTGTGTCAGTGGGATAGAGTTGTACACATACAGGCAGCAGCAGGTATCTACGCTGTGTGAGACCAGTCTATGCACAGCTGGAAGTGAAAACACAAGAAACAAAGTGCAGTGGATTGTGTAGATATCACTTATAGGGCCTATGTTGATGGCATCAGTATGAGACCCTTCTGAGATAATTTGAAAATCATTGACAGGTACCTATAACCTGCAGTTGACCTCCTCTGACCTGCATTTGATATGCATTCCTGTAGACTTGTACTGGAATGCAGAACTTTTCTGATATGACCAAAAGGCTACTGACACAGCCCTTATATGGACAATAAAATGAAAAAAAAAAATAAAAAAGAATAAACTACAATGCAACATATACAGTAGGTAGGCTTATTAAATTAATTAGCTTTATTGCTCCCTCGTCACATGATTTGATTGACAGCAACCAGTGGCTCTGGCTGCTGCCTCTTTGTCCTGTGAGGAGAGAGAGCCGCAGCTCTCAAGCACAGCGCTGGATCAAGATCCGGCTCAGGTAAGTAGGTACGTATATGGGGGAGCTCGGGGGGGTAGTAATAATAGAAAGCTTTTTACCTTAATGCAGAGAATGCATTAAAGTAGAACTATGGGCACATATTTTTCCATTTTGGATAGAGCAAGGGAGTGTTGTAACCCATTAAATTTTTTTTTTTCGCCATCTCTGTCCCATTGCGGAGTTTTCCCTTCACTTCCCATCCCATAGCCAAACAGGAAGTGAGAGGAAATCCCTGAAAATTAAAGGACTTTATTGGGGACCCCCAGACCACCAGAACTAGTGTCCCCATTAGAAGATTTCCCATCTATTACTTTTCCGGGGACAAACCAAAATTTGGGGTTTTCTTTTACTTTCAATGAAAATGGTAAGCAGGGCAAATAGAGCGGGCGAATCTCCTTAACGGGAGAACAGACAGCAATAAAGAGTGACAAGTGCTCTAATCCATCTCCACTCTATCCAAAACTAAATATAAAGTTTTGCCTTTAGTTATACTTTAAAGTAGAACTATGGGCAATTTTTCATTTTGGATAGAGTAAGAGGGTTATAACTGCTGTCAGGTTTTTTTTCGCCATCTCTGTCCTATTGCGGAGATTTCCCTTCACTTCCTGTCCAATAGCCAAAAAGGAAGTGAGAGGATATCTCTGCAAATTAAAGGATTTTTTTGGGGACTCAGCTCACCAGAACTAGTGTCCCCATTGGAAGATATCCTATCTATAACTTTTCTGGGGACAGCCCAAAAATTGGGATTTTCTTTTTACTTTCACTTTCAATGATAATGGTAAACAGGACAATTAGAGCGGGTGCATCTCCTTAACAGGGGCACAGACATCAATAAAAACTGACAGGGGCTCTAATACTTCTACACTCTGTCCAAAACTAAAAAAAAAAAAAAAAAAAAAGCGTTTTTATACTTTAAGGTAAAAAAACCCTATAAGCCTTTAGAACCACTTTAAATATATACCGTACATATATAAAAAAATATATCAATCTATGCTCTGTATGTTTACAGGCTGCAAGTACTGGCTAATGAATAAAGAGTCTGCAAAGTCACATTCATGCTGTTGTGCAGGTACTTTGAAAACTGTCTTGTACATATTGCTGCCAGGCAATGTCACCCTTAGATTAAGGTCACAGAAACTTAATTCAGTTACCATGCATACTAGCATATGTTTGTCCTTTTCGTCAATTTTTATCTTATTGTCTACATAAGTTGCTTCATATTAAATAGTGATTTTCTCACCAATCACTGCTGAAAGGATGCAATACCGACTCATTTATAAATAAATTCAGCAACTGCAAGCCCTGTGGTTTCCTGGACAGGCGTGCATTGTAAGATCATGTGATATCCCCTTCATAACCAGTGACATGGGTTCTAGCTAATAGAAGGAATTTAGAGAGAATATATAATATTCATCGACTTTGTTGGGAAATTACAGTTCTATTTTAATTTGCCAATGCATTTAGATCTTTGTTGCACGTAAAGACTACTAAAATTAATGATAAGAGAGCAGTTTTCAGTAGAAGGCTTTTATTTAACAGCCTTATGAACCTATTTACTTACTAACATATTCCACGATGTAGCAGCCCATGAAAGGTCTTGCCCCCCCCCCCCCCCCTGCTATTTCACAATTGGTTTTCAATATTTTTTTAACACCATAGAGTTTTTAAGATTAATAATGTGCCTTAAAGTGGTTGTCAACCCGTGACTTTAACCTACAGGTAAGCCTATAATAAGGCTTACCTGTAGGTGCCCTGTATATCTCCCAAACCTGCACGGTTTAGGAGATATGCAGTGTACTGTGATATGCCCACGTCATTGGGCACATGTGCAGTGAAGAAACAGGCTCCGTGCCGTTCCTTCACCGAGATCGTGCCATGACTGGTGGCTCCCGCGCGGGAGTGATGTCACGCGACTCCGGCCAGTCACAGAGCCGGAGATCGCGGCCCCGCAAGGAAGAAGGGCAGAAAATGGATGCGGCCTGGAGCGGGGACATTGAAGGCTTCCAATGCAGGTAAGTGGCACATAATGGGCTAATATGCTATGCATAGTAGCCCATTATGCTTTTACATTGCAGGGTAACATAGAGGAAGTAAACCCCATCAGGGTTTACTTCCTCTTACAAGAGTTAAGTAGCAAATGGGGTACCATCATCCCAAAATTGATTATTGAAAGACGTAGAAGTATAGAGGCTCCAAATATTATGGACTATCTCGGTACCCAAGGAGCATCAAATCAATAGAATTAAAAAACATGTAGAGGCACAGCCGCACATTGTATGGATATTCTACCACCTGGAATCAACATAACTAACTAGTGGGGTCAGTAATCCATATGGAGAACTATGTGTGACCTAATATGAGCAAAAAATTGTTATACTGTCAATTACTTATACACTTAGAAATAAATTGTACACTTAAATATACACTTTCTCTGTGTTCAATACTTTTAACCTGAGTAACAATAAATGGTTTATATTTTATTTATATTGATTTGTTGCTCCTTGGGTACGGAGATAGTTCATAATATTTGGAGTCTCTGTGCTTCCATGTCTTTCAATAACCACAGAGTTTTTAGCTGCATGCTCAAGTCCCTGCCTGTAGTACCAGGGTATCCTGTTTTCTCGGAGTGATACTCAACAACCTTTCCTGGAGGGTAGCTTTATTGATTGTGATATTCATAAGAGCAGAGCTCTCAGTATCATTTATCTTGAAAGCCCCATCGCAATAAAGTAGGAATAACTTCAGGGGAATCATAGCCCTACACTGAAGGTGTAACTAATAGCTAAACTTTTTTTTCCCCATTTTGGATAGAATAAGAGAGGGTTATAACTCCTGTCAGTTTCTTTTTTCTATCCCTGTCAGTTTTTTTTGCCATCTGTGTCCCATTGAGGAAGTTTCCATTCACTTAGTCTCCCACTGCCAAACAGGAAGTGAGGGGAAATCCCTGAGTGTCACCAGAACTAGTGTCTCCATTGGAACATTTCTCCTCTATTACTGTTCTGATGTCAACCCAAAATTTGGGATCTTCTTTTACTTTCACTGTCCATAATAATGGTAAACAGGACAAATAGAGAGGGTGAATCTCTCTAGCCGGGACACAGACCGCAATAAAAACTGACAGGTGCTCTTATTCTAAAAAAAAAAAAAAAAAAAAAAAGAATAAGTTTTGCCTTTAGTTAGACTTGAACTCATGCTGCAGGCACAAATATACTGTCTATGTACAGTAAATAAGATTGTAACATCAAAAATGTATTTTATATTATTTTAACATTACGTGTTCTGCAGCTAAATTCTAAAAAAGAATTAATGAATCATTAGATTAAATGTAATGTACTATACTTGCAGAAGCCAGTGTTCTCATGATTTTGAAAATATTGCTAGTTTGTACTTTGATGTTCTGTTTATTTTCTCTTAACATTGGATATGTGTACCAATCTAGCTATCACACTAAGCAGATCTTAAAGCGGAGCTCCATGCTCCTTCAGAAAAGAATTAAAAGTCAGCAGATACAAATACTGTACCTGCTGACTTGTAATATTAAGGTGCTCACCCATCCATGAAACCAGCGGTGTCCTCACCCGAGCCGATTTTTCAATCGGCTCTCTGATGCTGCCACCAACAGCTGGTTCCCTACTGCACATGCGCAAAGCATGCTGCGCTTTGTGAATGGCCCGGCTGCGGGGGAAGGAGGAGTGGGGCCGAACATCAGGCTGAGTTCACTGCAGCGGAGTCAGCTGGAAGTGGGAGCAGGTACCTGTCATAACCAAGTAATCGCGCCCCCCGAAAGGTGCCAAATGTTGCAGCGGGAGGGGGGGGGGGGGCAAATAAGCAGAGCTTCTCCTTTTGGATGGAGCTCTGCTTTAATCTTACTTGAAGTGCAGGCCTACATAAAGTGTGTCATTTTCATTGGGCACCTCATTAGCTTTGTATATCTCTTGGAGATTGCAATGGAAAGAATCTCCTAAAGTGGCACCTTTCTTGTGCCCCTCCTAATTCCAATTACTTGTATGGTCTATATTAGACAGAATCTATTGAGAGAGGTATAAACCATCACGTGGCTTTGCATTGGCAGTTGGACACACATCTACACATTTTTACAGGTTTGTTAAAGTGATTATAAAGCTTTGATTACTTTTTTAATAAAATAAATAATAAACATGTCAAATTAGCCTGATCTGTGAAATGTTTTTTCACAGAGCAGCGCTGATCCTCTTCTCCTGGGGTCCCCAGCCAGCACTCCTGGCTTCTCCTCTTCAGCAAGTGCCCCCATAGAAAGTGGCACTCATGTGGGCTCCCTCCTGAGCACCGCTGCCTGCACTTGCAGACAGAGACAGTGGGGCTCGGCCCCTGCCCCCTCTTCATGGGATTTGATTGACAGAAACAGGAGCCAATGGCTCCCACTGCTATCAATCTGCCCAGTGAGGTGGGAGAGAGCCAGGAGAGCCACAGCTCTCGTGCACAGCTCTGGATCGAGATCGGGCTCAGGGAAGTATAAGCAGGGTGAGGGGGGATTCTCCCGGTAATAGCGGGGAAATCTTCCATTGGCGACAATAGTTCTGGTGACCCAGGGGTCCCCAAGGAATCCCTTTAATTTTCAGGGATTTCCTCTCACTTCCATTTTGGCTATGGGACAGGAAGTGAAGGGAAATCGCTGCAAGAGGACAAAGATGGCGAGAAAAAACCCGACAGGGGTTACAACCCTACCCCTGCTCTATGCAAAATTAAATAAAAATAAAAGTTGTACCTATAGTTTTACTTTAAGGTAAAAAACCTGAAGCCTTTACAACCACTTTAAAGGCTAAGTTCACCTGTTCGGGCAGAACTTCAATTTTCATAATAAATAGAATCCTTTTGGAAATACAGTTGTGCTCATAAGTTTACACACCCTGGCACAATTTATGATTTCTTGGCCATTTTTCACTCAGACTGCATTCACACCTGAGCGTGTCATTTTCAGGCAGAAAGTTGAGCGATTTTTACCGTGATTTTGCCGCGATTTTGTACAGGTCAAAAGGTCACCAATGTAAAAAGCAGAAAAACGCCCAAATATGCATTAAAAAATACTTCCAGAACTTGTTTGAGCTTCAGGCATTTTCAGGCTTCTGGCTTCACTGCGTTTTTGAGTGGAGATGTGAACCATCTCCATAGAGAATCGTTGAATTTTTTCCCTCCAGCGTTTGTAGCTTCAGGCCTCAAGCTACAAAACGCTCAGGTGTGAATGGAGCCTCATGGTTAGTGTTTGGCTGAAGCCATTTATTATCAATCAACTGTGTTTACTCTTTTTAAATCGCTCAGTGGTGTAGTGGATAGCACTTTCGCCTGGCAACAAAAGGGTCGCTGGTTCGAATCCCAACCCCGACACTACCTGCCTGGAGTTTGCATGTTCTCCCTGTGCCTACGTGGGTTTCCTCCGGGTACTCCGGTTTCCTCCCACACTCCAAAGACATGCTGTAGGTTAATTAGATCCTTTCTAAATTGGCCCTAATATGTATATGTATGAATGTGAGTTAGGAACCTTAGATTGCAAGCTCCTTGAGGGTAGGGACTGATGTGAATGTACAATATATATGTAAATCGCTACGTAAATTGACGGCGCTATACAAGTACCTGAAATAATAAATAATATAATAATAATAATGACAACAGAAACTCCCCAAATGACCCTGATCAAAAAAGTTTACATACCCCAGTTCTTAATACCGTGTATTACCCCCTTTAACATCAATGACAGCTTGAAGTCTTTTGTAGTATTTGTGGATGAGGCTCTTTATCTTCTCAGATGGTAAAGCTGCCCATTCCTCTTGGCAAAAAGCCTCCAGTTCCTGGAAATGCTTGGGCTGTCTTGCATGAACTGCACATTTGAGATCTCCCCAGAGTGGTTCAATGATATTGAGGTCAGGAGACGGAGATGGCCACTCCAGAACCTTCACTTTATTCTGCTGCAGCCAATGACAGGTCGACTTGGCCTTGCATTTGGATCGTTGTCATGTTGGAATGTCCAAGTACGTCCCATGAGCAGCTTCCTGGCTGATGAATGCAAATGTTCCTCCAGTATTTTTCGATAACATACTGCATTCATCTTGCCATCAATTTTGACCAAATGTCCTGTGCCTTTGTAGCGCACACATCCCCAAACATCAGCGATCCACCTCCATGTTTCACAGTAGGTATGGTGTACCTTTCATCATAGGCCTTGTTGACTCCTCTGCAAATGTAGTGTTTATGGTTGTGGCCAAAAAGCTCAATTTTGGTCTCACTACTCCAAATGACTTTGTGCCAGATGGTTTGAGGCTTGTCTCTTTGCTGTTTGGTGTATTGTAAGCGGGATACTTTGTGACATTTACGTAATAATGGCTTTCTTCTGGTGACTCAGCCATGCAGCCCATCTTTCTTCAAGTGCCTCCTTATTGTGCATCTTGAAACAGCCACATCACATGTTTTCAGAGAGTCCTGTATTTCACCTGAAGTTATGTGTGGGTTTTTCTTTGCATCCCGAACAATTTTCCTGGCAGTTGTGGCTGAAATTTTAGTTGGTCTACCTGACCGTGGTTTGGTTTCAACAGAACCCCTAATTTTCCACTTCTTGATTAAGAGTTTGAACACTGCTGATTGCCATTCTCAATTCCTTGGGCATTTTTTTATATCCCTTTCCTGTTTTATACAGTTCAACTACCTTTTCCCGCAGATTCTTTGACAATTCTTTGGCATCACGAACCATAATCCAGAAACGTCAGTGCAGCACTGGATGAAGGATGCAAGGGTCTGTCAGGAGTCCAGAAACTCATTGACCTTTTATACACACACTAATTACAAGCAAACAGATCACAGGTGAGGATGGTTACATTTAATAGCCATTCAAACCCATTTGTGTCAACTTATGTGCATGTTATCAGGCCAAAATCACAAGGGTAAACTTTTGATCAGGGTAATTTGGGTAGTTTCTGTTGTCCTTATGATTTAAAAAGAGTAAAAACAGTTGATTGATAATAAATGGCTTCAGCCAAACACTAACCATGAGTGAAAGAAATGTTTTTGTGTTATCATTCATATTCTCTGAAAAATGGCCAAGAAATCATAAATTCTGCCAGGGTATGTAAACTTATGAGCACAACTGTATGTACCTTATGTAATAAGGTAATATGTATCATTGTATGAATAAGGTAGGTATGTTACCTATGTGGATGCAGTATCCATCTGATGCTGCATCTGTCCCCCGCCGGATCGAACACTGAGAACCAATCGATCAAACACCGCAAATCACTTGCTTCTCAGGGCTCCCCGAGCAGAGAGCTGGTGACTTTCAGTCACCACTCTCTGCTCTGCCCTCACCCCCATGCTTCCCTGGAGCGCTGGGCTGTGGTGGGGACGGCTCACTGAGATGCTGAGCTGGTCCAGGCATGTGGGATCCCAACTTCATTGTCGCAATCTTGCCCGAGCTTTGGACCGGCTCTGTAATGTCTGCCCAGTGTCTGCTGAAAACAAGTCACAGGAGTGCAGAACGAACTGCACTTCTGTGATTCACGGGAGAAATACAGCCAAACAAGCTTTGGCTGTACTTCTCCTTTAAACAGATGACAGATTACTTTCTTTCACTGCGTTTTACTAGATCAGACTACAAAACACAGAACAATAAATAGAAAATAAAATATATGATTATATCAAGCAGGGTAGGAGGAAAGCAAAGTGTCAGAAAAATAAAAACAGTAGACTGTGAATGATAGAGAGATAAGATAAGAAATATTAAGGATCTGTTATTAAAGTAAGCAGTGAAATAAAAACGAGAATTAAAAAGTGGACATACAGTAAAACCTTGGAAAATGTGTTCCTGAAACATGCTTGTAATCCAAAGCACTCTTATATCAAAGTGAATTTCCCCATAAGAAATAATGGAAACTCAGATGATTCGTTCCACAACCATTTAGTCATAAGTCTTTCAGTTTATAGTCCATATAAAAAGATTATAGCAATGTGATAGGTTGTGTAACCATAAAATGTCCATCCACAAATGGCAGCCTCCACAAAGGGATTAGAAGCAAAATCCAGCAGGAGCTACAGAGTATAAAAGAGAAGAAAGGCGCCTTTAAGTGTAGCATATGGTTACATTTAATGAAGGTACAACATTTAGCAACTCACATGGTTGATGATTAACAGAGGCACATCTAAGTATGCAGGCATCCAGGGTAAAGCTGTCCACATAGACCGTCCTCCGCACCGCCGGTTCTCACCGCTGTCAGTCAGTCTGCAATTGTGACCCAAAAGACTACCCTGCAGTAGAGTGATCTGAAAGCGAGGCTTGAAGCGCTCATGGAGTGCCGGCTGCAAGGGATGACATTGATTGCGGTGCGGAGGATGGTCTATGTGGACAGCTTTACCCTGGATGCCTGCATACTTCGATGTGCCTCTTTTAATCATCAACCATGTGAGTTGCTAAATGTTGTACCTTCATTAAATGTAACCATATTGCTACACATTGCCTCTCCTCATTTATAATCAATTGTGATGGTCTTGGTTTTTTAAAGGGAGGTGAAAAAAAAAAACAGAAGTTTTTGTTGGGGTTTACATACACCACCAGCTCCTAGCAGCTGTCATGTGTAAAAAGGGGGATACTAAATGGTATGGGAGTAGGGTTGCCACATCATCCCTTTAATCCAGGACACATATGGATTACACAGGTTCTCAGGCTAATTTAATGCAGATAAGGCACCGAGTTTAATTACCACCTTAATTAGCCACAGAACCTGTGTAATTCATATGTGTCCTGGATTAAAGGGATGACGTGGCAACCCTACATGGGAGGCAAAAGTAAAGAAGGCTTAAAATGACAACACTTCCAAAATACACTAAAATATCCAGTGCCAAAAAGCAATGCTTACTTACATTGTTAACTATCACAAGGTACAATATTATTTTGCTCAATATCAATCAATAATATAATTTTACAAATGGAAAGCATTTAGATATACTAGCTTTTCATGCTGGATTTATCTTTAAAGTGGTAGTAAACCCTCTTATTATTTTCAGCCAAGGAAGCTGCCATCTTGGCCTCTGTTTAATCTACAACTGCCAAGGAGCTGCATATGTGATCAGCTATGACACCAGACATTGGATGATTTGACAGTTTGGTTTAGAGCACAACCAATGGGAGCGTTATATTTCCGGAACTTGCCGGAAATGGAACTGGTTTTTAAATGGTTAAATGGATGGGTTTACTACAGCTTTAACCTATGTTTGGCATTTTTAAATATCTCCCATGTATAGCTCAACTATTCTGGCTCTCCCAGGATCAAATCTGCTCTTTTTAATCGACTTGGCTCTCACCTCTCCACAGCACGATCCAAGAGGTAGAAGAGGGCCTGAAGCACTGTGTGCTGAGCCTCTTTACTGTTCTTCCTTGCTGGGTGGTGAAGTTTGGCGGTAAAGATTGCAATGGAAGCTCCAGTTGGAGCCCGTACACTCTGATAAAAGAGAACGTACAAAGTTACTGGCTTGAATGTATTAATGGCATAATATACACAGAGTGACTTCTTTTGTGGTTTACTTATACAGGTTACCAGTTTATCGTATGACACAGACTTTATGACATTCTTAGGGTGGAGATGAGAAAAGAACTGTCCATCCTCAAAAAAGCATTCCATTGCCAGGATCTGCTGCAATATTCTCTCAACCTTCTTATAAGAACACGAGCAGTAATGTCATCCTTCACTCCTCTCCATAAAAGAGGAAAGGTCAGGTACAGACTGCAGGGAAATTTTCCAGAAAACAGGTTGATTTTCCATATGCGATGGAATGGAAACTCATAATTACCAGGTAAGAAACCCATGCAGAAAATTTGAGATGTCTATTACAGAAGCAAACAAATTGTGACTGGCCTTGCAGTTGAATTAAAAGAGCTTACACAAAATGGCTCTTTCACAAGATTTAATGCCAATTGCACAGAACGTTTTACTAATGTACAGGATCACTCACCAACACAGTAAACTTTCCACTTAGCAGTTCAGACAGTAAAGGCTCCTGCAGAGGATTCAGCCTCACGATCCCTTCTCTCTGACGTGTCTCCTAGCAAGTACATGTATTATTTGATGAAGCAGTAAACCAAAAAGGCACTGCCATGGAACATATATTTTATGAAACAGGTTGTGGGATGGACCTGAACCCAAAAATTGTATTTACAAAGGAAATACTTTTATAATTGCAAAGTAGAGAAATTACAGTCAGAGAAAAATATACTGGCTGTAGATTAATATGGAAAGGTCATGTTAAGTAACAATATCATATTACTAAAATAATCTATACACATCCACCCAAAGTACAACTATAGGCAAAACTTTTTTTCATTTTGGATAGAGTAAGGGGGGGTAACTTATAATGTCTGTTAGATTTTTTTTTTGTTGCCATCTGTGTCCCATTGGGGAAATTTCCCTTCACTTCCCATCCCATAGCCAAAACAAGAAGCGAGAGGAAATCCATGCAAATTAACCACTTGAAGACCAGGCTTTTTCTGGCACTTTTTGTTTACAAGTTTAATTCAGTATTTTTTGCAAGAAAATTACTTATAACCCCCAAACATTATACATTTTTTTTAAACAGAGACCCTAGGAAATAAAATGGCAGTCCTTTTTTATGTCACACGGTATTTGCGCAGCGGTTTTGCAAACGCAATTTTATGGGGAAAATTTGAATTATTGCTCTTGCGCTAACTTTTGTGGTGATACTGCACATGTGTAGTGCTGCGAATACCGTTTACATATGTGTACGCAACTTACGTATGCGTTCGCTTCTGCGTGCAAGCACGGAGGAAAGGAGACGCTTTACTTTTTTTTTCTTATTTATTTTACCTTTTATTTTTACACTGCCCCTTTTTTATTGTTCACTTTTATTCCTATTACAAGGAATGTAAAAATCCCATGTAATAGAAATAAACAGGTGACAGGTCCGCTTTGTGGAGAGATCGGGGGTCAAAAAGACCCCAAATCTCTCCTTTACCTTTAAAAGCAAAAAAAAAACAAAACAAAAAAAAAAAAACTTGTTTACTTACAACCTGGACTGGAAAGTGATGCATGGCTTCGCTCCGGTTCTCCAAGGCCATAGAAGCGATCAAAGCGGATCTACTCTTTGATCGCCTGTGTGGCCAGTCGGTGGCACCACCGGATCACTTCTTGGGCGATCCGGCGGAAATGGTAAGCCCGAGAAACACTGGGGAGTAGAGTCCCCTCCCGCCGCTTCTGAAAGCGATCCAGCGGCTCATGAGACACTCGACCGCTTTCATGAGAAAGCCAGCTGCCGGATGTAAAAAATAATACCAGGGTTATGGCTGGTATCTTCAACCATAATCTGGGTAAACCACTTGCAAACTGCAACAAATATATACGTATTGCGGTCATAAAGTGGTTAAGGGAATCAATTGGGGGGGGGGGGGCCCAGGTCATCAGTACTGGTGTCCCCATTTGAAGATTTCCCCTCAATTACTGTTCTGGGGACAACCCAAAATTTGGGATTTTACTTTTGATGAGAACGGTAAGCAGAACAAATAGATTGGATGAATCTCTGTAAAGGAGGCAGAGGTAGCAATTAAAACTTGACCTACGTTTGCCTTTAGTTATAATTTATTGGCCCTGTACTCTAATTTTCATGAAATGGTTTCTTACTGTGTTTTTCTGCTTCCTTGTAACATAGTCCATGATCTCCCAAACCTCTTCTTTTTTCCTCTCACTCACGTTAGTTGTGCACTGCACTATGCACATGACAAATTCCATAGTACCTAGTCCATCTCAGAAATGAGAAAGGGGTCCACACTCACTGCTTACAGAGGGACCACGAAAAACAAAAACGTAGCCACCCTCTCACAGGACGTTGGAGCACAGTGAAAAGGAATGAATTTGGAGATTTGGAGTTTTTGTTTAACCCAGCATTTAGTGTCATTTTAAATGTATCAGTTTTTAAAATTAAATTTTAATATGAACAGTAACAGTACATCATTGGTTTAAGTGAATATGTATATTAACAGTGTAGCACTATCAATAGTTCGCTGCTAAAGCCTAAGTGTAGCTAAAATTAAGAAAAAAAACCCAGAAAAATCAGCATTGAGAACATAAGTTACAGTCAGTAGAATGTGTTCCTTGTGCCGATTCCTCTTCTGTTAGTAGAAATCCTCCTCTGTCAATTTCCCCCTCCATAATCTTCTGTTGCGGCAAGGGTTAATACAAGTAAGGGGCTCTCCCAGGCTCTCCTAAAGAGAGCCCAACTATGCCTGCCCTTTCCACCCAGCTACTCCATTCATAGAAGCCATACTATAGCTTCTATAAATGAAGCAGGATCTAAGAACGGAGGGTGGACAGATGATTGATAGCTCCACTCCTCCATTCATAGCCATAACCTCTACGGTTAAGCCCAATCGGGGTGAAATGTGTCAGAGAGGTATGGCCTAAGATGAGAACTGTGTACTGGAAGCCAGCTACTTTGATTAAAGGACTACAGTGTGATTTTAACTGTGTGCAGCTCTGCCTTCACTTTTATGCAAGCGGGATGAGCTGTGGGAGCCAGGATCCAAGGAGCAGTTCAATAGAACTTTGAGAAGTGCAATTTTTGTGGTACTTCTACTATTCAAAGATCGTGTTGCATTCATAGAAGCCATAGTATGCCTTCTATGAATGGAGAAGCTGGGAGGAAAGGGTGGTCATAGTCAGGCTCTATTGATGACAGCCTGTTATTTGTATTAGCCCCCATGCACCAGGAGATTATGGGTGCAGAGATGGGGGGGCACACAGAAAGCAGAATTTCTGCTAAAAGAAAAGGAATCAGCACAAGGGACACATCCTACTGATTATAAGTTATGTTATTAATTTTAACTACACAGACTTTAATATAAAGGTTCACTGTAATGCAGAGCACCCAAGCCCCATATTCTTATTTTTCCTCTGCTTCCCTCTCCAAGCACTGTAAACCATTCTAGTTGCAACACTGAGCTTACACAGAGCTGAGGAATCCCTCCCATGACCCACATGACTGCACTGGTTGTGGCCAATCATCAAGTAAAGCACTTTAACATGCTAAGGAGGGTAGTGAGTCACATATTTCACCATACCCAAAGCGGTAGAAAATCAAAAGGGATGGTGAAAACGTGCTGTTAGTGAACTGATGACAAAAACGAACCAGTCACTTTTCTATGCATGGACAAATTTGAGGCTTTCTTTAAAGCTCAATGCGAAGCTCAACAAAAAATTAACCCTTCCAGTTGCACCCCCACACTGCAAGAGTTAAATTCTTGTCAGGTCTAGGGGGTTGCAGAAGAAGCTCAGTCTATTACTTTCCTTTTTTCTTGCTCCAGCAAGCTTCCTCAATCTGTGGGAGTGGTCCCCCGCAGTCCCCTCTGTAAGCTGCTCTGGCCATAATTGCACTCCTGCCTTCCCCCCATACAATACATGGTTAATAGGCCTGCACTGCACGAAAAGGTTCTGCCCACATATCAGAGCTATAGGGAGGACAAGACAGCACCAGGGAGGCAGGATAAAGCCTCTTCTGCAACCACACCCCATCCTCTGCCCAGCAAGGGTTTTTTTTGTGCTGTGCCCAGATTTGGGCTTTAGCCCTGGTTCACATTGACACGATTTGGCATGCGGTTTGACATGCCAAATCGGTGGCAATGGCACCATGATTTCAGGTGCGATTTCCATAGGCATCTGTGCAGAAACCCACACAGATGCCTGTGAAATCGCTGCTAAAATTGGGACTGACATGCAGGAATGAAATGGTGCAATGATTCAGCTGAACTCACACGATTTCATTCGCGCACTCAATGTGAACCTGGGCTTAGAGTCCAGAAAAAATACTATGAATGTTGATGGCCACAGTTTCAATTATGTTGATACAATTTAAGGTCTTCATATATTATCTTTCAAAATCACCCATAAAGAAATGTAGTAATTATTCTAATCATTATGGAATATAATTCTCTTGACAATGACAATGCTCTGCTTTCTAAATTAACAATTTAAAACCACATTTATGACATTTTTGTTTTCAAAAACATATCATAAAATCGAGTCTATATTTCTAAGGAAGCTATGTAAGGATGTGAGGCTAGGGTTACACTTGCAATTTTAATTTCATAATGCCAAGAGCTTTAACTATTTGCTGCCACCAATTTGTTCCATTTGTTTAGTGCTCATTTGCTACAGCTAGTGATTAAATCGTTAGCTATTTTATTAGAAGACTGAACTACAAAAATTCCAAAATTCTTGTATTGTGATGGTGCCACAATAGGTGCTTTAACTTTAGCTCCATCCACGCTTTGTATTTGTATTCTTCCAGCAATAGTGTCCCATTCCCAGCCCCCGCCCTTTCCAAACTTCTCTCTCTATTGACTGCACGACTGAAGCCTCGGCTCTTGGTACAAGCAGATCTAATGGGAGGGATGTGTTCACCTCAACCTACCGCTGCAAAAAGCTAAGCAATTTAGACAGCCTACGTAAATACTGCTCCTCTCTGCCCCCCTGTCCCGGCCTCCTCTGGGAGCTATAGTCCATTGAATAATAGAGGTCCACAATAATTCTCTCTCCCTGCTTTGACCTCAACTCTTATCTTCCACTGCAGTCAGCTTCAGTCCATTGGGCACTACCAGCGCTCCTGCTACCACTGCTGAAGGGAGTCGGTAGCACATTGAAGTCCAGCTTGTCTGTTCTCTTTCAATATCTGGGCAGCTGTGGATAATGTTATGGCTTGCTCCTATCGGCCTAGTACTCGGCTACACTTACAGTATATACAGTGCATCCGGAAAGTATTCACATCGCTTCACTTTTTCCACATTTTGTCATATTACAGCCTTATTTCAAAATGGATGAAATTCATTCTTTTTCTCAAAATTCTACAAACAATACCCCATAATGGCAATGTGAAAAAAGTTTGTTTGAAATCTTTGCAAAATGTATTAAAAGAAAAAAAAAAAAAATCACATGTACATAAGTATTCACAGCCTTTGCCATGACACTCAAAATTGAACTCAGGTGCATCCTATTGCCACTGATCATCCTTGAGATGTTTCTACAACTTGATTGGAGTCCACCTGTGGTAAATTCAGTTGCCAGAACATGATTTGGAAAGGCACACACCTGTCTATATAAGGTCCCACAGTTTAACAGTGCATGTCAAAGCACAAACCAAGCCATAAAGTCCAAGGAATTGTCTGTAAACATCCGAGACACGATTGTATTGAGGCACAGATCTGGGGAAGGGTACAGAAAAATTCCTGCAGCACTGAAAGTCCCAATGAGCACAGTGGCCTCCATCATCCATAAATGGAAGAAGTTTGGAAGCACCAGAACTCCGCCTAGAGCGGGCTGCCCGGCCAAAGTGAGCGATCGAGGAGAAGGGCCTTAGTCAGGGAGGTTACCAAGAACCTGATGGTCACTCTGACAGAGCTCCAGCATTTCTCTGTGGAGACAGGAGAACCTTCTAGGAGAACAACCATCTCTGCAGCACTCCACCTATCAGGCCTGTACGGTAGAGAGGCCAGACAGAAACCACTCCTCAGTAAAAGGCACATGACAGCCTGTCTGAAGTTTGCCAAAAGGCACCTGAAGGACTCTGACCATGAGAAACAAAATTATCTGGTCTGATGAAACAAAGATTGAACTCTTTGGCCTGAACGACAAGCATCATGTCTGGAGGAAACCAGGCACTGCTCATCACCTGGCCAATACCATCCCTTTTCAGCATCAGGAACTGGGAGACTAGTCAGGATCGAGGGAAAGATGAATGCAACAATGTACAGAGACATCCTTGAGGAAAACCTGTCCCAGGGGACTGGACCTCAGACTGTGGCAAAGGTTCATCTTCTAACAGGACAATGACACTAAGCACACAGCCAAGATAACAAAGGAGTGGCTATGGGACACCTCTGTGAAAGTCCTTGAGTGGCCCAGCAAGAGCTCAGCCTTGAACCCGATTAAACAACACTGGAGAGATCGGAAAATGACTGTGCACCAACACTCCCCACCCAACCTGATGGAGCTTATGAATTCCTGCAAAGAAGAATGGGAGAAACTGGCCAAAAATAGGTGTGCCAAGCGTGTAGTATCATCAAAAGACTTGAGGCTGTAATTGGTGCCAAAGGTGCTTCAACAAAGTATTGAGCAAAGGCTATGAATACTTATGTACAAAACATGTGATTTTTTTTCTTTTTTTTTTAGTAAATGTGCAAAGATTTCAAACAAACTTCTTTCACATTGTCATTATGGGGTATTGTTTGTAGAATTTTGAGGAAAATAATGAATTTAATCCATATTGGAGTAAGGCTGTAACATAACAAAATGTGGAAAATGTGAAGCTTGGGGAATACTTTCCGGATGGACTGTACATTTTTTAAGCAGAGGAGCTGAAGAATAAAATGGGTGTTCTTGTATTTTTTTTTTTTATGTCGCATGACATTTGCGCAGTGGTATATCAAATGCTAATTTTCAGGCATGGAGTATGTTGATCACATTTGTAACTGATTTATTTGGGCAGATATGTATGTGGAGGATTTTGTTGATGGCCCCTTTCATCTTGTGCCTTTTGTCTGTACACACGTTGTTAGCCAATTGACTACACATGTGAGTGTGGATCCTGAAGAAGCAAGCTATGTGAAACGCATTGATTTATCATGCTTTCATAATATATTGATTGCATATTCTTCAAAAGAGTCTGGACGGGGCTTATGATGTAGTTGGTTGCACACAGTTTAGAAATGTTTTTGTAAAGGATTGTAATAAAGATTCTGTATTTTTTTTATTTGGTGTGTAATACCCCTATTTTGGCACAATTAAGGTGCCATGATTATGGTGTTCTCTCTTCATCATTGGAAGCGTTCCAGGAGGGTAGAAGGACTTTATGTGGCTCTAGCCTGTTCAGGTAACTACCAGCACATAGTTAAATCTCTCAGCAGCAAGAGATTAAAATCGCCAGTATAGCCCTATCCTAAATGCAATGCACATGATTTTGTTAGAAGGGACCTGTCATGCTAAACTGAAAAATCAGTCCTGAAAACTGTCATTTGTACACAGCATGATGTAAACAATGACACTAAAGAGAAAATGTTTGTGCCGAACCGAAGTTCTACAGTGCATGCTGGGAAATTTCTTCAGTCCCTTTTGAATTCACAATCCTAGTACATATGCACTTTCTCACTGAATCCTGAATATTTTTACCAATTAATTAACATGTAACTAAAAGGCAAAACTTTTTTTCTTAGAGATTTGGGCAGAGAGGAGATGGAGTAGAACATCTGCCAGTTTTTAATCGTGGTTTGTGCCCCTGATAGGGAGATTCCCCCTCTTTATTTGTCCTGTATATTGTTCTCATTGAAACTGAAAGTAAAAGAAAATCCCAAATTTTGCACTGACATCAAAACACTTATAAGCCCCTTTCACAAGGGCTGTCTGATCAGATCCACATGTCCGCTTTTCAGGCGGACCCGATCTGACCCTCCATTCTGCTCTGTGGACAGTTGGATGTTGGCTACCTTCTATCCGGCAAAAACTAAAGGAAGGGGCAGCCCTCAAAATTTCCACTCGCCTGCTTGCATTTGGCAAGTGTAAATTAGTGGAGGGTGAGTGCGAAGCAGGGGTGGACTGGGCTGACAATTTCCTGGCTGACCACTTCAGGCAGAAGCGGTGTGACCATCAGATTGGCCCGGAAGGGGGGCTCCCTGCCCCCCGAACCACTCTGATCTCCTGTAAAATAGGCTGCACCGCTTCTGCCAGAAGTGATCAGGCAGGAAACCTGTCAGGAGGATCTGACGGCTGGATCACACAGAGCAGGGATCTCCCCGGTGAGACGCGGCTTCTATATGAATAGCCGGTATCGCGCTGTCAAACAAAGTCCCGCCTCCTGGACCGGCATTGTACTAGTGTGCTGTCTATCACTAAGAGTATCTGGTCCAGGAGGCAGGACTACGTTTGGCAGAGCGACACCGGCTATTCATATAGAAGCCATGTCTCAGCGGGAGATACCCGCTCTGTGAGATCCGGCCTCCAGATCCTCCTGACAGTTTCCTCCCAATTTTTCAGATTCCTCCCTGCTGTACTAATGGCCAATGATAGGCTGCACTGACGGGCAAAGATAAGGCTGCACTAATGGGCAATGATATGCCGCACTAAAGGGCAATGATATGCTGCACTAATGGGCCCTGATGGGCAATGACATGCTGCACTTACGGGCACTTATAGGCTGCGCTGTTGAGCAATGCAATGCTGCACTGATGGACAATGATAGGCTGCACTGATGGGCCCTGATAGGCTGCACTGATGGGCACTGATAGGCTGCACTGATGGGCACTGATAGGCTGCACTGATGGGCACTGATAGGCTGCACTGATGGGCACTGATAGGCTGCACTGATGGGCAATGATAGGCTGCACTGATGGGCAATGATAGGCTGCACTGATGGGCAATGATAGGCACTAATAGGCTGCACTGTTGGGGCTGCACTGATAAGCTGCACTGATGGGCACTAGTAGGCTGCACTGATAAGGCAGCACTGATATGCTGCACTGATTGCTATACTGATGGGCACTGATAAGGCTGCACTGATATGCTGCACTGATGGGCCCTGATGAGGCAGCAATGATGGGTACTGATAAACTGCACTGATGGGCACTAATGAGGCTGCACTAATAAGACAGCATTGATATGCTGTACTGATGGGCACAGATGAGGCTGCACTGATTGCCACTGATAAGGCAGCACTAATATGCTGCACTGATGGGCACTAATAGGCTGTACTGAAGGCCACTGATGAAACCGTGTTTAGGGACGGACTTAGGGGCGGGCAGGGTAGGGGTTGGGTGGGGCAACTGGTGGCGAGTAATTCTTAAGGCCTGGCTAGTAGCTCAGGACTTGAAATTTTTAGCCCTGGGAAGGAGGATCCATTCCCTTCTGTCTGGCTGGATGGTAGGGCGGTCGGGCGTAAGAGGCCAGCTGGTTTATTTACATCCAACTGCCAACAGAGCAGAGCGGGCTTATGCAGAACGGACAAGGACCTATCATCCGTCAGCTCCGCTAAGCTCAGCAGGGGATCAGCAGACAGATCCCCTGCTGAGCAAAACTTGAATCCGGCCCATGTAAAAGGGGCCAAAGTGGGGAAATCTTCCAACAAGACACTTGTTTTGGTCAAACACTTGGGTTCCCTCACTTTGGAGGGATTTCCTCTCACTTCCGGTTCTGGCTATGAAGGGAAATCTCCCCAATAGAACACAGATGGCAAAAAAAAAAAAAAAAAAAAAAAAAAAAAAC
>BLSH010258583.1:169764-234601 GCA_018402905.1 Glandirana rugosa | reverse complement strand
ACTCTGGTCTCTATTCCCCCTCTCTAGAACAGAAAACAAAACCTATGTTACAATGGGAATCTGAACTAAACTGCTCCTTCTCGCTTAAAGAATGGACTGGGATGTTCAATAACCTCAATAAATCATCCCGTTCCCCCTCGCTAAGAGAATCCCCTCTCAAACTACTTACAAGATGGTACATGACACCTGCAAAAATTCACTTATATTATCCTTTATCTTCCCCGAACTGTTTTAGGGGATGCAACCTCCAGGGCACCCTCAGCCACCTATTCTGGGAATGTGATCTGCTTAAACCCATTTGGTGTCACCTATCCAACTCAATAGCCAAAATCACAGATAACCCGATCACCCTTACCCCCCATGTATGTCTTTTATTCTCAAACATTCCTGAGTTATCTAAACCATGTAATAGACTAATTCATACCCTTATTTCATCAATACAATGGATGATTGCATGTAATTGGCGTACCCCCACACTGCCATGGAACCAGGTCTTATCCAGAATGTCATCTATCAGACTTATGGAAAGAATTCACTTCACCCTTATTGATGACATGATCTCTTTTGAAGAAAAATGGGATATTTGGGATAAAATGATTAAGTAATGTTCTTCCTTAACAAAACTAGAAAGATATTACTTTATAATTATACCCTGGCTGGTTTCTTCCTCACCTATACGTCAGTACCATTGCAACTTTTTGTCATCATTATATACACTGCAAACATTTTGTATTTATACCTTTTTTTTGACTCTTAACTTTTTTTGATATTGTATGCTTACAATGTTTTTTTTG
This sequence comes from Glandirana rugosa, assembly GCA_018402905.1. Taxonomy (NCBI): domain Eukaryota; kingdom Metazoa; phylum Chordata; class Amphibia; order Anura; family Ranidae; genus Glandirana; species Glandirana rugosa. The sequence goes on along the minus strand of BLSH010258583.1, from coordinate 233,807 downwards.
TACCTACCTTCCAATAAAATCTTTTGTAAAAAAAAAGATTGTCATTGACACACTTTATGAATTCCCAAGACTGTGTGTTGCGATGCTTAGTAACGCACAATTAATTGCACCCCCCAACACATATCTGCAATGCACTGCAACAAACCTGTGGTTTAACATACCACAACACACAGAGGCATTGCAAAAAATACATGCATGACTTTCTGTGCATTGACAGCCCATTCGTTTTGAATAAGCTGCCTAATGCATTGCTCCTCAACGCACAAAAACATGTGTTGCAACACACTGGGATATATGAATGTGCTCTTACTTCTTTGGTAGGAAGTGTGAATACTGAATGACTGTACCTTGGATCGCTCCAGCCAGCTCACAGGGTGATTGATAGATTGTAATGAAGTGAAAGAATATAGGGAAACTCCCTCAACCACTATGTCCCCCCGGTGTAAGATTTTGCCGTTCTGTACAGTTTAAGGAACACAAAACAAGAGTCTTTGTGCTTACATACCGCAGATGTAGTTAACAATAATAAAAAAAAATAAAAAAAAATCACAGGAGGCATTAAATACAATGAACAGCTAGCAATATGCACTGAAGTAGCATTAACAAGTACACTGGGGGATCAGGGACGATTAAAGAAACAACTGGGTGCCACAGGTGGAGGTAGAGGCTCTAGACTGCTCGCCACTTCTCACCATGCTCTCAAACTATCCATACTGGATTTTCGACAAAGCTAGAATCACTCCTTGTTCCATATGTATTCTTAACAATAAGCCAGTATGAAAAGAGCAAATACAGTCGCACATACATTGCCCTAGTCTTGCAGACTGCTGGAACGCGTGTAGGATCCTGAGACTTCTAGGCCACCCTTTGTCCCAACATCACAGGGTTTCTGCAGCAAATTCAAAAATCTTCCAGGATCAGCACCAAAAACCGCCGCTTACCAGCCCTGCTGTCATGTTTACTATGCAGAGGCTTTCTGCAGAAACACTGTAATAATATGGGGTGGGCAGGGGGTGCCTTAGGGGGTCACTCCTGTATGTGTCAAATTTTAGTCAGAGTAACAGGACTGAAAACTATGGATCATTTTGCATAGATCAGCAATGAGATTATTTGGCTATGAATTGGATTGTATTATAATTGATCGGATTATTACGTTACGGGGTGGAAACAGAGGTGCGATCAATAGCTTACGATCATAGTTTCCAACTGTCCATCAAAAACCATTTGCCTGTGTGACAAAATGATCAATTGTGTTGCATCTATCAATCGATTATTCTAATAGAGAAATCCACTGGAAAAGAAATGGATAATTTTTCAAAACATTTATGGCCACCATAACACGGGCTGCAAATTTGTGTTTAGTTGGCAGGGTAGGGTGTGATGACAGGGTCACTTTAATTGGTGAAAACTGTAATGATCTGGCTTCTGTAGGTCATACTGCCCTATCTGCTATGTTATAGTAAACATCCCTTATTTACAGTTACATAGTCCTCAGGGTGCTTGGGCCTAGGCCTTGTTCCTCCATGGGGCGTTTTAGGGGACTGTGTTTACCCGCTTGGAGATGAACAGGTGCCCCATGTATCCCTGTGCAGGCAGTCCCATTGCAGTCAATTGGGACGCAGCAGCTGCATGGACACAGCTGCTACTCCCAATGTAATATCTATGCGGGTGCAGTGCACACTCCCGAATGCACCTAGGGTGTACTAGGGGTCGTGCACCCACACAAATGTTACATTGAGAGCAATGGCTGTGTCCATGCAGCTGCTGCATCCCAACTGAGATGAATGGGACTGCCTGCACAGGGATGCACGAAGCACCTGTGCAGGCAAAAAATGGCCCTCACACAGGTTGTATGCTTAAAGGGGTTCTAAAGCCTGAACTTTATCTTCATGCATAGAAAGTAAAAAACCTTCAGTGTGCAGCTCCCTCCTCAACTCCCCCTTCCACTTATGCTCACTTGAGCCAATCCCGATCCAGCGATGAGCATGAGAGCAGAAGCTCTCCAGGATCTCTACCTTTTTATTGGCAGAGGCGCAGCAGGTGGCTTTCAATCACAGCTAGTGAGGAGGGAGTGGTGGGTGGGGCCAAGCCTGGGGAGTGAGCAAGCATTAGTGCCCCTAGAACGAGGAACTTGCTATGGGGTCACTCAGTAGAGGGGAGGGGCCAAGAGCACCACCAGGGACCTGAGAAAAGGAGGATTAGGAGTGCTCTGTGCAAAACCATTTCACAGAGGAGGCAAATATGACATGTAAAGGAGGTCTTACAGTTATACAATCTTTATGATGCTTGGGCCTTACTTATTAGGCCTTACATACACTGGGGCTCTTCTAAACAATTTTCTCCTGTCAAGAGAAAAGCAGCTTCAAAAGCGCACCTAAGAAGCATTTTTGCAAACGCATTTAGGCATGTTAAGCACTTGGGCGTTCATTCATGTATTAATTTTTCATTCTGGCCACTGAAATCAATGAACACTTAAGTGATAAACACACTTAGTGCTTAGGTGTGGTTTTTTTCAACCAAGACGCTTCTCTCTTGAATGCACAAGTGATGTCTTTTTTTCTGCCTCTAAATGCTCCTGCATCTAAATTCATGTAAACGTGTGCAAGGACTAATACTGTTGGCTAACATGGAGGGGCATTTAAAGGCAGAAAAATCGGTAAAACTGGCATTTTTGAGCTAAAGTGTGCATGGGGCCCAAGCCCAGGTTCATACTATAGCGATCTCCCACACCGCAGTTGCCGATCACATGCAATGTCTGTGCAATGCAAGTTCAGGCATACAGTTGTATGCCTGAACTCACACTGGATTCGCAGAAAAAAGGTGCAGGGACTTTTTTTTCCCTGCACTGGAATCAGATCGCATGGGTGTTCTCACCCATGCGATCTGATTCCTGTTCGAATCCACAGTTCGCATGATCTGGGGGTGCCATCAACATTGTATTGACACCGCAGCGGTTCACAGAAGGCAGTGTGAACACTGGCATGGCTACAATCCAAAGGAAGGGCTGCTCCAGGACGTACCAGGTGAACTTAATGAAGGAATTGAGTGGGGTGCTTGCCCTGTCGTTGCAGCAGCATAGTTCATGGAGAAAAAGGAGGAACGGCTGCACACCCAAACTCAATGCAATGAAAATTTATTAATATTAACAACTTACAAAGGCACAGGAAAGGTGATGCGTTTCACACGATAAATGTGCTTTATCACAACCATGGTTGTGATAAAGCACGTTTATCGTGTGAAACACATCACCTTTCCTGTGCCTGTGCCTTTGTAAGTTGTTTTTATGACCTCCTATTAATAAATTTTCATTGCATTGAGTTTGGGTGTGCAGCCGTTCCTCCTTTTTCTCCATGAACTGGCATGGCTACAGTTTACACTTGAAGTTATGGGAAGGTAGAGCAGTGTTCATTGCCAATAGCAACCAGCCAAAGTCCTAATTCTAGGACGGGCTCGGGCACGTGCACTTGCGAACACGCCCGAGTCCATCCTTACCTGTGATTAGCATGGTGCAGTGCAGGGTTCACTTCCTGGCAGGCTCGACACGTTTGGTTCTGAACAAGCCAGAGCCCATTCTTAATGGTCAGTAAGGATGGGCTCGGGCGTGTTTGGATCTGATCCCGTCAGGAAGCCAGCACTACAGGCAGCTAATAACAGGCAATGAGACGTTTCCCGATCGCTGCAGCTGTGGAAGGGGAAATGTCCCTCTGCCTGTGATTCGCGCTGTGCAGTGTCAGCTTCCTGGCGGGATCAGGCACGTGCACTTGCAAACACACCCGAGCCCATCCTTAATCATAGGCATTGAGACATTTCCCCGATGCGCAGCTGCAGCGATCAGGGAAATGTCTCACTGCCTGTGATTAGCGCAGTGCAGGGTTCACTTCCTGGCAGGCTTGGGCACGTTCGGTTCCGAACAATCCAGAACCCATCCTTACTGACCATCAATGTAAGCAAGCATGCTTCCCAATGACCATCTTGCTAATGTATAGGGAACTGCAAATATGGTAAATATTATTTCAAGGCTTCCTCCATGTTAAAAAGGTTGATAAAGGCTGGTATAGCCACTCACACAAACATCCCCATCCAATCTAAATCTGATCCAATCGGCCTAGAGTTAAATAGAAATCCATTTGCATTCCTCTGCTAAAGTGACATTGAATTTTGTTTCTATAGATACATTGTGACCGTTATGGTTACATGATGATTTTACGGTCCCAGGACATAGAACGGTATTAGGACAACACATTTCACTGTCCAGGAACATTCAATTCTTTCATTGTGACTGCACAGCTGTAGTCACATATGAATTACATAAGAAGCAACAATTCTCTATGTGCACCCCAACATATTATACATTCCATGTGTGCACCCCAACATCATACACATACATAAAACATTGCGTAGAATTACCTGCTCCTCTTCCTGGGTCAGTGCTTGTGCCATGCCTTGCGCCTGTCTCTCCTCACTTCCTACTACAGGCTGGGGATCCTGCAGGGCCTTGCTGGGGATGGCTAGGCCTCTCTGCCACAAGGATACAAATGCCTGGAGATGGGAGAAGCAGAGGCTGCTTGGGAGGATGGCCTGCTGCAAGTACAACACACAGAAATAAAAGAAAGAAAGAAAAGTCTCAGAGAAGATTTAATATAAACGAGGCATTTTCTTGACAGGGGTGTGGGAAAAGGAAGCAGTCATAAAAATAGATATAGAGCTCCAAAAGAAATCCAGACACTCCCTCTAGTGGCAATCATTAATCCTGCAAGTTTATGGGAAAGCAACACATCATCAGTAGGCTCCTTGCACACTTCATGAGATTATTTTAACTCAGAAACAAAAGTTGCTCATTTTTGTAAATTAAAAGAATAGTTTACCTTTACCTAAAAAAAAAAGGCCTATGCAGGTAAGGGGTGTCTGTAGATAAAAGCAACCTGTGCAGCAATGACGTGCAGTGAGTGGCTGGTGAGTAGGGTTGCCACCTTTTCATCAAGTCAAATCCGAACAATTTAGCGGTACGCAGCAATTTTTTTTTTATAGTATAAACGATACATATTTTGCTATTAAAGATCATTTCTAATCATATGAAGTTAATAACAAGAATCCCCCTTTACATCAGGGTCCACAAAGTTCCCCTTTTACATCTGAACTCGCAGAGTTCCCTTTCACTGTAAGAGGGGACTCTGCAGAACTCCGGGAACCCTGATTTAAGGGGGGACGACGACGACACTGAGAACTCTGATGTGCGGAGAGGACTCTGATGTAAAGGGGAACATTGTGGCCTCTGGTGTAAAGTGGAACTTTGATGTAAGGGGTGCTCTGAGTACCCTGATTTACCTTGGTGTATTCACTCAGAGGCAGGAGAGGGAAGGGGGAGACTTCAGTCACAGACAGGGATGGATGGTGAGCTCACTCACCCCTTGGCTGTCAGCACCTCTCATCCAGATGTATCTGAAGCTGCTGGACTTCAGATTTCTGGCCCCCACTTTTCTTTTCCGAGGCACAGCGCTGGGGATTGGAGTGTGGGCAGATACGGGAGGGCGGGGGGGCAGGGGGTGGGGGAATTGTTAGTGCTGGCTTTTGACAGCGTGAAAGAGAGTGTAAGTGCCCATTCACACAGGGGGGACTTGCGATCCGACTTGAGTTGCCTCAAGTCGCCCCAAGTCGCTTGACATCTGAAATCCCATTGAAATGAATGGGAGCCGTCTTAATATACACGACTGAAGTCGCTCCGACTTCAAGGCGACTTCTGAAAAGGTTCCTGTACTACTTCTAGGCGACTTCTATCCGACTTGTGCCCATAAGATTCAATAGAAGTCGCCTCCAAGTCGGATCCCCCATCTACATGGAAGCGACTAAGAAAAGAATTTATCCAGGGCAACCACCTCCCTCCCCGCTCTGATTGGCCACAGGCAAAGTCGCCTAGCATAGTCAAGCTTGAAGTAGCCTGCAAGTTGCCTCCAAGTAGCCTGCAAGTAGCCTGCAAGTAGCCTGCAAGTTGCCTAGCAAAGTCGTGCCTGAAGTCGGATCGCCCCTGTGTGAATGCAGCCTAACAGAGTTCAGCCAGCCTTACTAATGTGTCCGGGTTTCAGGCAGTCTGAAACCCGGACACGTGATTACAAACCTGAACTGTCCGGGTGAATCCTGGACAGGTGGCAACCCTACTGGTGAGGCATTGGCTAGTATCAGAGCCAGATACACACAGGTTACGTCACGAACGCTAGAGCGAGAGTAATAATTCTAGCACTAGACCTCCTCTGTAACTCTAAACATGTAACCTCTAAAAAAATTTAAAGCGTCACCTATGGAGATTCTTAAAGCGGAGTTTCACCCTATTAAAAGTCAGCAGCTACAAAAAGTGTAGCTGCTGACTTTTAATATGGAAATGAGTAAAAATTGAGACAGGTGCTGCAAAGCGTGACACCACATCCAATTGTAAGAAGAACCAAAGATAAAGGAAAGAAGGATGTTTAAGGTTGTCACTGTGGTCCCATACAGGAAAGATACTTTTTCATATTTATTAACAATAATTAAAATTGTGGTATGGACAAAAAGAAAAATACATATATAAATCAAATGGATTGGATACAATACATAGAAGGCTGAACATGAGTAACTCGTCTGGGAGGCCCATAAGGGATGGTAGAAAGAAATAGTGGCAACAACCATATAAAGATAGGCCTATCTTTATCAGATAGGAAGCTCTAATTTCACAGTGAGTAATATTATGATCATAAATGAATTTTGGATTATATATGGATATGATGTCAATTGTAATGAAGAAGCTATTAGCAAAACGCATTGCGATCCCTCTGTGCCAATAGAACATCTCGCTGGTCAGGCCCTCAGCAATATATGGTTGTTGCCACTATTTCTTTCTACCAACCCTTATGGGCCTCCCAGACGAGTTACTCATGTTCAGCCTTCTATGTATTGCATCCAATCCATTTGATTTATATATGTATTTTTCTTTTTGTCCATACCACAATTTTAATGATTCTTAAAGAGGAAGTAAACCCAGATTGGGTTTACTTTCCTCTGCATTCCCCTGTAAAGTAGAATCACAATGGGCTACTATGCATCGCATTGTAGCTCATTATGTGCCACTTACCTGCAAACGAAGCCTGTGACGTCCAGCGATGTCCCCGCTCCAGGCCGCGTCCATCTTCTGCCCCTCTTCCTTCCGGGGCCGCGACTCCGGCGCTGTGACTGGCCGGAGTCGCGTGACATCGCTCCTGCGCATGCACATGACGTCAGCACAGCAAATACACTGCATATGTCCTGAACCGTACAGGTTTAGGAGATTTGCAGGGCACCTACATCTAAGCCTTATCATAGGCTTACCTGTAGGTTAAAGTGGTTGTCACAAGTTGACAACCACTTTAATAAATATGGATTTTAAATATACATGAAAAAGTGTCTTTCCTGTTTGGGACCATAGTGACAACCTTAAAAGTCCTTCTTTCCTTTTACTTTGGTTCTTCTGACTTTTAATAATCAGACACTCACCTGTCCCAGGCTCCAGCGATGCGGCTGCCCGCAGCGTCGCTCTTCTCCCCCTCCTCCGTATGGCGCGGCATCACAAGTGTGGGCGCCCGGCTTTGGCTTCAAAGCCGGGCGCGCACTGTGCATGAGCGAACTTCCTTTCAGCTCCGCGGCGCCAGGAGAGGAAGTGGGACCTGGGACCCTGCGAAAACAGGGTCCCTGCTCCCCCCCAAAAAAATGGCATGCTAATTGTGGCATGTCTGGGGGTCACCTTCCCTTAAAGCAGAAGTTCCACTTTTGGGTGGAACTCCGCTTTAAGTAACAAAGTTTGGCGTCATTCCACAAGTGTGCGCAATTTTAAAGCATGACATGTTAGGTATCTATTTACTTGGCATAACATCATCTTTCACATTATACAAAAAAATTGGGCTAACTTTAGTGTTTTTTTTTATTCATGAAACAGTTTCTTTAAAAAAAAAAAATGCGTTTGAAAAATTGCTGCGCAAATACTGTGTAACATAAAAAGTTGCAACAACCGCCATTTTATTCCCTAGTGTGTCTGCTAAAACAATATATATAATGTTTGGGGGTTCTGAGTAATTTTCTAGCAAAAAAACTATGATTTTTTTACATATAGGAGAGAAAAGTGTCAGAATTGGCCTGGTAACAAGGGGTTAATTACCATAAGTAATATATAAATAATTATTATATATTATTTTTAATGCAATTTACTATATTTTCAAAAACTGTACTCAAGCAGTTGGCTTACTGGACAAATTACTGAAGTTTGAAGTTATAACTTATACCAGTAATTTCACAGTAAATAGATAAATAATAAATTATTATATTATAACTATAGAATAATAATATATGATTTAGCTTGTACCTTTTCAGCAGCAGCAGATTCTCATTCTCTCTTAACTGTGTGAGAAAAACATGGGATTATGGGTAAATCTTTTACATATAAACCCATGTATTTCCTTGCAGTTAAGAGGGCTGGGCTGGAAGGGAGTATTTGTCTTTTAGACACACGCCCCTTATATGACACTGCAGTGAGGCGTGCCTCCACTGTAGCATTTTTATTGGACAGCTTGGGCCAACAGTGCTTTACCATTGGTCCAAGGCTCCAAGCTGTCCATTGAGCTCAGTGCCTCTGACAAGAAGTGAGGAGAGGCACTGTGAGCTCATCCTCTCTGTCTGCTACAAACAGAGTGTCAGCTTGTATTTAAACTGGCCGCTCTGTATGTAGCTTCTACCAGGATGTGTAAGGAGCCCCGTATCTCCGGAACTGTAGAGGATAGGACCCCCAAATTTTTACCAGTGGTGGGGTAGGACTTCTGCGACCCAACCCCCCAAATCTGGGGTCTCTGTCGCCAAGCTACAACCCTCAAAGTGGATCTTTTTTTTTCCTTTTATGCTCATGGCTCTGCCTCACCTGTCTCCCCTGACTGCACATCTCTGCTGTGCAGGCTGCAACTCTGACTAAGACCCCTTTCACACTGGGGCCGCCCAAGCGTTGTCAGTAAAGCGCTGTTCCGGTAGCTTTTTTAGGGGTTAAAAAAGCCAGTGTTGCGGCGATTTGAAAGTGATTTTTAAGGTGCTTTGAAAGCACTGCCCATTCATTCCAATGGGCAGGCGTGGTTTGGGAGTGCTGTATACAGCGCTCCCAACCTGCCCCAAAGATGCTGCTTGCAGGACTTTTTTCCAGTCCCGCCAGCACACCACCCTAGTGTGAAAAGTCACACTGGAATGAATAGAGAGGCGGTTTTCAGGCGCTTAGCAGAGGCTATTTCCAGTGCCTGAAAACCGCCCCAGTGTGAAAGGGATCTAAAGTTGAATAATGCCCTTGCTATAGGTGTAGGCCATTTATGTACTTCCTGATGGCTGACTGGAATACTTCCAGGACGTTGCTAAGATAGGGTGACCTAGACGTCCCTGGTTTCAGGGGACAGTCCCCGAATTGAGGACACTGTCCCCGGACCAAATCTGTCCCCAGGTTTGTCCCCAGATTGAATTTGAACAGGGGCCCAAACACAGTCAGTGCAGAATTAAAAAAAAAATTCTGAATTACACCCCCCCACGCTCCTACTAGCTTGGGGGGAGGGGGTGTAATTCCCGCTCACATGTTCTTCTGCCTTGGCTCAAGTCCCGGCCAGCCGCCTGCCTGCCTATCTCCTTACCTTCCCCAGCGGAATAATCTTCCTGTGCTCAGTTCCGCTCCCCACCCAGTAGTAACCGGGGCCCGAAGAGTGAGACTTGAGAGGCTGTGAGGCGGGCAGTGGTGGTGACAGGCAGAGAAAGGCAGCTGAGCTCAGCTGATAGTGTCCAGCAGCAGGCACAGAATGGAAGCAGATCCGATCGTGGGGCTGCCAGTGCCTTCAAGGCTTCAACACAGATGTGCTTTGGGGGCGTCTGTGAATAGACTACATTATACTGTGTGTGTCTCTATGGCATAATGGATGGTATCCTAACTCACAGGCAGCAGGCATTCTATCATGGCTCTGGCTGGCATTGCACTGCCACAGTGTGTCACATAACATGGCTGCTGGGACAGGGATCTGTGCCTTCCCTTAGTAAAAGCAACCTCCCCCACAGTGAGAAAACACTTGTTAGGCACATTTAACCCTTTGATTGCCCTAAATGTTAACCCCTTCCCAGCCAGTGTCATTAGTACAGTGACAGTGTATATTTTTAGCACTGATCACTTTATTAGTGTCACTGGTTCCCACAAAGTGTCACTTAGTGTCCGTTTTGTCCGCCGCAATATCACAGTCCCACTATAAGTCGCTGATTGTCACCATTACTAGTAAGAATAAAATATGTCCCTGGATTTAATTTTAAAAATCTGGTCACCTTATGCTAAGTGAGGCCTAGTCATTACTGCTCACCTCCACCATCACAGGAGCGAGCTCTCAAACATTGAGCTCAGAGTTACTGCATCAGGGGAGGGAATTAGGGAAGAGTTCACTTCTGTGATGGTGGAGGTGAGCAGTAACAACTAGGCCTCGTCCTGGGAGTATTCCAGTCAGGCATCAGGAGGTATATAAATGACCTACACCTAGAGCAAGGGCATTATTCAACATTGGTCAAAGCTGCACAGATTTGTTTTAAAACACCCATTACCTGCATAGGCACTTTTTTTTGGTAAAAGGTAAATTAACCCTTTAAATTTAAAATATAATTCCTCTCCATACTATTCAAAACTAAAAAAAAAAAGATTTTATTTATAACAAGTGTCAGGGGTTCCACCACTTCAACCCCGGAAGGATTTGCCCCCTTCCTGACCAGGCCATTTTTTGCGACACGGCACTGCATCATTTTACTGACAATTGCGCGGTCATGCGACGTTGTACCCAAACAAAATTTACGTCCTTTTTTTCCCCACAAATAGAGCTTTCTTTTAATGGTATTTGATCACTTCTGCGTTTTTTACTTTTTGCGCTACAAACAAAAAAAGACCCCAATGTTGAAAAAAACAAACATTTTTTTACTTTCTGCCATAATACATACAAAAAAAAATATAAAAAACAAATTTATTCATCAGTTTAGTCCAATGTGTTTTTTTCTACATATTTTTGGTAAAAAAAAAAATCGCAATAGGCGTTGTGGGGATTAGCTTGTGGGAATCAGTCTTCAGAGGGAAAAACTCGGCATGTAGGTCCATTTCTTTAAAGTCTGGCGGCTTGCCAGGTTTGGTTTGCAAGCTCAAAAAACACATAAAAAAACAGAAAACAAAACCTCGCCGTCTGGCACTAAACTAAGTCAGGTTCCTCTCTATACAGTGTGGGGCTGTCCCAGACACCCACAAAACATAAGCACAGTGCAAACCTTGATTTTTTAGTCCAAATTAGCAGACAGAGCTCACACAGCTTTCTCCCTCTGAGATCCAGGGTTGAGCTGAGCTCTGTTCTCTTCCTGATCATTAAATGCAGGTTTAGAGGGGTTTGAGTGGACCAGAAATTCCGGGCCGGAATCAGCTCTGGCACAGTGGCCGGCAAAACCCGGGTCAGACTCCCGCTAGTCGCCTCAAAATGATCGCATTCGAGGCGACAAGTATCGCCCGTCCATTTTGGTGCCTCGCATAATGTCACATATCCCCCCCCCCATGCTCAAGCCCCTCGGGCAGAGCAACTGTCCCAACCATGCAGTGGGCACGGGAAAGACCATCAGCGTTATTTTGGAGCCTTCCAGCCCGGTGTTCCACTGAGAACTTAAAACTTAAGCGGCTGTAGAGCCAGGAACCACCTAGTCACCCAGCTATTTTTCTCCCGGTTACACATCCACTTAAGGGGGGCATGGTCGGGGACTAGCCTAAATGACCTTCCCAGCAGGTAGTATTTAAGGCCCACTTGATAGCAAAGCACTCCTTCTCCACAAATGCATAATTATTTTTGTGTCTATTAAGCTTCCTGCTTAAGTAGACGACCGGGTGCTCCTCGCCATCTCTCATCTGGGACAGGACAGCACCTATTCCCACCTCAGAGGCGTCTGTTTGAACCGCAAACTCCTTTGTGAAGTCTGAGGTCACGAGCACCGGCTGTACACAAAGGGCTTGCTTCAATTTCTGGAAGGCCTTCTCAGCTTCGGGATTGCACTTAACCATTCCTGACGCTATACCCTTTGTCAGATCAGTCAAAGGGACGGCAATAGTGGCAAAGTTGGGGATGAAGCGTCGGTAAAACAATGTAATCCCCAGGAAGACCCAAACCTGTTTCTTGTTCATCGGTTGGGGCCACTTTTGAATGGCCTCGATCTTATTGGTTTGGGGCTTAATGAGACCTCGACCAATCACATACCCAAGGTATTTGGCCTCCTTGAGACCTATGGCACATTTCTTCGGGTTGGCTGTTAAACCTGCTACTCTCAGTGAATCTACCACTGCCTGCACCTGGGGCAGACGTGATTCCTAATCTGGGCTGTGGATGACGACATCATCTAGATAGGCCACTGCATAGGGCCAATGAGGTCTCAAAGTCTTGTCCGTCATCCTCTGAAAGGATGCAGGGGCCCCGTGCAGACCAAATGACATTCGTTTGCATTGGAAGGACCCTTCGGTGGTAGAGAAGGCAGTTTTTCCTTTGCTGATTCCGTTAGGGGGATCTGCCAGTATCCCTTAGTTAAGTCTAGGGTTGTTCTGTACCGAGCCCCTCCCAACCTATCCACAAGTTCGCGAAGCCGCGGCATCGGGTATGCGTCATTCAGGTTCCTAAAATCGTTACAGAACCGGATTGTGCCATCGGGCTTTGGGACCAGTACTATAGGGCTCGACCAGGCACTGTGGCACTGACGTCTATCACGTCTAACTCTAACATGGTTTTTATTTCTCTCACCACCGCCTCTCGTCTATCCTCAGGTATTCGGTAGGGTTTTACATTTACATGGACCCCGGGTTCCGTGATTGTGTCATGTTTTAACACAGTAGTCAGTCCGGGTAGGGAAGAGAAAAAGTCTCTATTTTTACTGACAAATTCCCTAACGTTTGGTTGCATCAGTGACAAAGACTCGGTTATGGGGACATCCGGGGTTAGGGGTAACCTGTTCTTTTGGGGCGGGGCACTGCCAATAAACTCTCCCTGTCCTTCCACGGTTTTAGGAAATTAACATGGTAAATCTGCTCCGGTTTCCTTTCCCCAGGCTGGTAAACTTTGTAGTTTACTTCTCGTACTCTCCCTAATCTCAAAGGGACCCTGCCACTTTGCCAGGAATTTACTTTCAACCGTGGGGACCAGCACCAGCACTCTTTTCCCAGGGTTGAAAGTTCGGGTTTTAGCACCCTGATTGTAAATCCTTCTCTGGGCCTCCTGGGCTTGCTCCATATGCTCTCGTAGAAGGGGCAGAACAGCTGCGATTCGATCCTGCATCAAGGAGACGTGCTCTATGATGCTTCTATATGGGGTAGCCTCTCCTTCCCACGTCTCCTTTGTGACATCTAGCAGCCCCCTGGGATGTCTACCATACAAGAGTTCAAAGGGGGAATACCCCGTAGACGCCCGTGGAACCTCTCGTATGGCAAACATAAGGTACGGTAGCAAAAAAATCCCAATTTAGCCCATCTTTATCGACCACCTTTTTTAGCATACTTTTGAGGGTCTTGTTTACCTTTCCACCAGACCGTCAGTTTGGGGGTGGTAAACAGAGGTACGGAGATGGGAGATTTTGTACAATTTACACAATTCTCTGGTCACTCTGGACATGAACGGGGTACCCTCATTTGTCAAGATTTCTTTAGGGATCCGCACCCGACTAAACACCTGGACCAGTTCCTTGGAGATAGTCTTAGCGTAGGTATTCCGCAAGGGTATGGCCTCAGGTTAGCGGGTTGCATAGTCCAGTATCACCAGGATGTGCTGGTCTCCCTGGGCAGATTTTACCACCGGTCCTACAAGATCCATGCCAATTCGCTCAAATGGCACTTCAATTATTGGAAATGGGACAAGGGGACTATGAAAATGGGGTGATGGGGCTGTCATTTGACACTTAGGGCATGACTCACAGTATTCTTTGACGTCTGCATACAACCCAGGCAAGAAGAATCTCTGTGTTATCCACTCTCTAGTTTTCTCCATACCCAGATGTCCCCCCATTACATGACCATGGGCCAGATCTAGCACTATCCGGTGGAGGGGTTTGGGAACCACTAGCTGTTCCAGCTCGTCCTCTCCGTGTTTCACCACCTGACACAACAAATAATTTTTAAGTGCCATGTAGGGAAAAGACACCCCCCAATTAGGTTCCACAGGTTCCCCATCCATCACCTTCACGTTTTCTCTGCCTCCAAGGAGAGGACATCCCGTAGTTGTTCTATACAGAAGTCCTCTCTCCGGACCTCTTAGTCCGGGACTACATTCGGTTCACTCTCAGGGACAGAGGCATGATCTGGGTCATTAGCCACCTGCTGGGAGCTACCTTCTGGTTCCTCTGGCTCTCCAGCCATTACAGGAAAAGGAAGAGGGTCTCCTTCCTCAGTCCTGCCACCAATCTCTCCTTCTGTTTGGCAAAAAGGGTCTGGTGAGAACTCCCGTGCCTCCTCAGCAGAGGGAGCTCTTTCCTCCAGGCTCCCTGTGCCTTCCCACAACCTCCAAAAATTGAGAAAATCCCTGCCCACTAGGGCTTCATGAAGCAGGGAAGTTACCACTCCCACTGAATGGGTCACTCTACCGCAAGGGGTGTCAATCTCGACCAGCGCCGTCTGGTAGTCACGAGTGTCCCCATTAATGAAAATGACCCCGACAGTCCTAGGGTGTAACCTAGCTGGATTTACACAGCTGCTTTTGACCAACGTTATCACACTACCAGAGTCAAGCAGCGCACCTGTGAAAAAAGAGAAATGCGTCTTTTCATATAAGCATTATCACATTGCATGGGTTTATCATTCAGGGGACAATTGGCATCAATATGTCCCACTGCATGGCATCGTTAGCACTGTATGTGTTCTATGTCCAGTCCTCTCAAGGGTCCCCCAAACCTTCTTGGCTTCTTTGGCCAGTCTTCAGGTCTAGAGCCCCCAGTCTCTTTAACCGTATCAGTTTTATCAAATTTCCCCTCACCCCTGAACCCTGGAACAGTATTATCGGATCAGCCGGGCCATCTTTCACCTCTAGAGACATTGGAGAGGGGCGCAGATAGGCGCAACAAGTCCTCAGAAGCCGTGTATCTCTTGACGAGGTTCACCAGTTCGCTTGCAGTTTTGGGGTCCCCATTTCCTCAAAACAGCAGGAAGCGCCCATAGATAGCGGTCCATGACCACACGCTCCACAATCTGGGGACTTGGTAAAGTCTCTGGCTGTAGCCATTTCCTGGTAAGGTGAACTAGGTCGAATGGGTGGCTTGTCGGTGCGGTAGGTCCACTGATGCATGCGTTGGGCCTGGACTGCCATGGTGACCCCCAGGCGTGTGAGTGTCTCATAGTCCTGGGCCTTATCTGGTTCAAGATCAAAGTAGGCCTTTTGGGGCTCACCTGTCAGGAAAGGTGCTAACAGTCCCGCCCATTGCTCTTTTGTCCATTCTTTGCGATCTTTCAAAGGTCGTGAGGTACACCTCCACGTCATCTGCAGGTGTCATCTTTTGCAGGTGGTAGCTGGCACGTACCATCTTTTGTTCCGCTGGCACAGGACTTGCGGACCCCTTCTTTAATTCCAGCAGGGCCTCCGCAAAATGGCGGTTCAGCTCTATTGAGCCACTTGTTGTGCTGCGCTAGCCTAGCGACTCTCCTCTCACTGAGCTGCAACGGCCTCTGCAACTTGGTGGTTGGTATCCCGCTGCTGTAGATTGCTCTCTTGTTGGGCCGTAGTGGCCTGTAGCAGGGCCTTTACTACATCCTCCATTCTCCAGGAAGATGCCCGTTGAGTCCACCACGTGTGGGGATCAGCTCATGGGGATCACTCTTCAGAGGGAAAAACTCAGCATGTAGGTCAGTTTCTTTAAAGTCTGGCAGCTTGCCAGGTTTATTAATATTGGTTTGCAAGCTCAAAAACACATAAATGAACAGAAAACAAAACTTCGGCGTCTGGCGCTAAACTAAAAGTCAGGTTCCGCTCTATACAGTGTGGGGCTGTCCCCGACACCCACAAAACATAAGCACAGTGCAGTTCAGTTTTGTGATACGGCACTGCGTTACCTTAACTGACAATTGCGCAGTTGCGTGACGCTGTACCTAAACAAAGTTTGTGTCCTTTTTTCCCACAAATAGAGCTTTCTTTTGGTGGTATTTGATCACCTCTGTGTTTTTTATTTTTTGTGCTATAAACAAAAAAAGGCCAACAATTTTGAAAAAAAAAAATATTTTATACTTTTTGCTATAAAACATATCCAATAAAAAAAAATTGAAAAAATCGAATGTCTTCATCAATTTAGGCCAATACGTATTCTGCTACATATTTTTGGTAAAAAAGCCTAATGAGCGTATATTGATTGGTTTGCCCAAAAGTTATAGCATCTAAAAACTATGGGATATTTTTATTTATTTATATATTTCTATTTATTTTTTTTTTTTCTAGTAATGGCGGCAATCAGCGACTTATAGTGGGGCTGCAATATTGCGGCGGACAGTCGGGACACTAACTGACACTTTTTGGGGACCAGTGACACTAATAAAATGACCAGTGCTAGAAAATATGCACTGTCACTGTACTAGTGACACTGGCTGGGAAGGGGTTAACATCAGGGCCATCAAAGGATTACATGTGTGCTTGGCCAGTGCTTTAATACTATGGGAGAGGTGATTGTACTAGGAGAAGGCATGAATCGGTGCCCCTGCTTAGCAGAGACACAGGATCCATGCCTTCTGTAGTGACAGAATGGCAATCTGCCTTGTTTGCATAGGCAGACCGCTGTTCTGGCTGCGTAGCATCGGCGGGTAGCGGTGGACATCAAGTCTGTGGTACCGGCTGATCAGCTCCCACTATGTTTAATCACAGCGGGAGCAGGCTGCGGCTGACGTGCACAAGCTACTCAGACCCGGAAGAGCAGGATCATTTACTAGGTATGTTATCCTGCGCAGCAGAGCCGCCTTGCCACCATATATATATATATACAGTCGGCAAGCAGTTAATCCTATGATTAAATATGTAATAAAAAAGGATAGTTTACTCTTCCAACCCAACAACAGGGTATGGAACAGATATACACTCACGTACACCTGTTCAATTGCTTAGTAACAAAATCTGCTAATCAGCCAATCACATGGCAGCAACTCAATGCATTTAGGCATCTAGATGTGGTGAAGATGACTTGCTGAAGTTCAAACTGAGCATCAGAATTGGAAAGAAAGGGGTTTTAAGTAGCTTTGAACGTTGCATGGTTGTTGGTGCCAAAAGGACTGGTCTGAGTATTTCAAAAACTGCCAATCTACTGGGATTTTCACGCACAACCCTCTTTAGGGTTTACATAGAATGGTCCGAAAAACAGAACATATCCAGTGAGTGGCAGTTATGTGGATGAAAATGCCTTGTTGATGTCAGAGGAGAATGGGCAGACTGGTTTGGGATGATAGAAAGGCAACAGTAACTTAAATAACCACTGGTTACAACCAAGGTATACAGAATAACATCTCTGAATGCACAACACATTGAACCTTGAAGCAGATGCACTACAGCAGCAGAAGACCATACTGGGTGCCACTCCCGTGGGCCAGTGGTTCTCAACCCTGTCCTCAAGTACCCCCAACAGGCCATGTTTTGGGAATTTCTCTTAGATAAAATAGAAGTCCAAAATACCAAGCCATTGACTCTGATTTAAAGCACATGTGCAAGATAAAGGAAAACCTGAAAACATGGCCTGTTGGGGGTACTTGAGGACAGGGTTGAGAACCACTGCTGTAGGCCAGTGGTTCTCAACTCCAGTCCTCGGGACCCACCAACAGGCCAGATTTTAAGTATTACCTTGGGGAGATGCAGACTAGAATACTGCAATCACTGAGCAGCAAATGATATCACCTGTGATGTATTTCAGTTATCCTGCAAACCTGGCCTGTTGGGGGTCCCGAGGACCGGACTTGAGAACCACTGCTGTAGGCTAAGAACAGGAAACTGAGGCTACAATTCGCACAGGCTCACAAAAATTAAACAACAGAACGCTGCCTGGTCTGATGAGTCTCGATTTTAGCTGCGACATTCAGATGGTAGGGCCAGAATTTGGCATAAACAAAATGAAAGCATGGATCCATCCTGCAAATATGCATCCAACACTGGAACAATGGCTACTGTATGTAATAGAGAAAAAAAAAAAACCTTAATTCACCTTTGGGCATATAGGAAAAAATATAAAAGACCATATATTTTTTTTTAATTTTAAATCTTTTGTGTTTTTTTTGTATGAAGGTTGGCATTCTCCCCCCCCCAGTAGACAGTTTGCGGTGTTTAGGTAGTATGTAGGTTAGGATGTTTGTCTTCTCTTCGGTTCGTTGGGATGGGACTGCTGTCCATCCAGTCTGGCAAGGGTCAAAATGGATTCCTATTCTGTGAGCAGAGCATCCCTCTCATGCGAGCGGTGCTCTGGCTCAAAAATGTGTTGTTGTTGATAGCTACAGGATTGGTAATTAGGAAAATGTAGATATGCTGTACAGGTGTAAATAATTTACGAGAATTGTATCTATTTTTGTACATTCCCCTTTCCATGTTTGTATCATTTTCCCCTTCCAATTTTTATGTTATGGGATGCCCTAGCTCCTGGGGCCAGGAGTCATTTTTCAAATTTCCTCAGCTGAGGGACCAAGTGATTTTTGGTGGGTGGGTGGGGGGGGGGGTGTAGCGCCTTCTATGTTAGGTAGGTGCTAGTTGAGGATTTTTGTGTCCGAGTAGGTAAATTTAGGCAGGCTTGGCTGCTATCATGCCTGTTTGTTTAGATGCTGGGCAGGGGGTGGCCTAGGGAGAGCTGGAGACTGCAGGAAGAAAACACCCCTTGGTTACTCCTCCCCTTTTCTACAAAAAGTTCTGGAAAAGGGGTTGGGAAGAGGAGGTGAGGCTTTTGTTAAGGAGCCCTGACCAATCCCCAACCTGGATTGGTAGGGGGCAGGCCTCCTTAAATACTGTGGTCTTCCCAGTAGGGGGAAGGAGAGTTTGGCTGGAAGTAGGAGAATGGAGGCATAGTGCTGAGGCTGTCGGTGGGCCTTCAGGGAGTCCCCAGCCTGGGGGGGGGGGCTGACCTCAGCCTGGGGCTCAGGTGCACCCAGGAGGAGTGAGATCCTGGCGGAGAGGCAAAAGGTGGAGCAGGAGATGACAGCAGGAGACTACAGCAAGGCCTCCAGGAGTTCACCGGGTGTCGTGAGTGACACAGCCCAGGGAAGTGGAGATGCACTCTGCAGCAGATTGGGAGACAGACTGGAAGAGGTGCAGGAAGAGACTGGGACTTTGGTGTCAGTGGGCAGTGTATAGGTGCTTGCAGTCAGGAGGACTGTTGAGACCTATAGCACATTCTACAAACGTTCTCCACACTAGAGGGGCCCGCGGTCCCTTGCCTGCAAAAGGCGGTTAACTAGGCCCTGGTCAGAGCCAGATCAGGCCTCACCATGTGCTACTAGGCTGGAAGCAAGTGTTGTGCAGGAGAGAGGAACAAGGAGAAGCAAGTATTGTGCTGGAGGAAAAAGGAGAATATATATACTGAGTGTATATGGAGGTCCCGTGTAAAAAAAACTGTTGATCTCTGGGAATCCCATAATCACCCCTTACCCTATCCAAATTTAACTCCCTAATAACAAAAAAAAACAGATCCAGCCTGTTTCGTGACTCCGGATGCAAGTGAGGAGTGTGATTGAGGGCAGTGTGTGCAGGTGAACCACAACTTCCAGCCACCCCTAATTGGCTACACAACCATCCTGGTTTCAGAGGGACTGCCCAAGTGTTTCACTAAAAACTCAGTGCCCCATGGATCCGTGCTGTGTTCCACAGCCTAGTGATAGAACATCCAACACCTGCCTGGGAGTTTGCCAATTTTTCAACTCTTACTAGCTGTTCAGGGTACAGAAACAAATATATAGCAGGTCTCTGAAATTATGGGGAGTTGTCTGGCGTGACATAAAGTAACTGATGCAGCTGCCCTCACAACCAGGCTCAATAAGTTCTGTACAGTGATACCTCGGTTCACGAACGCTTCTGTTCGCGAACAGAAGAGTTCACAAAAACTAGCTTCGGTACGTGAACACGAGCCATGGCCATCTTCCCTGCTCTGACACCTGATCACGACTTCCTCTAGGTGAGATCGCGGTCATAGCAAGACAAGTGTACTGTGAAGAAACGGTATTGAGAAGCTTTGATGGTGTGCTTTTTAACACATACTGTACAGTACTGTACATCCCTGTGCACACTTGCTGTAAAGCGTTTTATCACATACTGTACTGGACATCCAGTATGATTCCAAAGAAAATTCAGAACAAGCATGGTGGTAAGAAGAAAGTGCGGAGCAGTAATGAAGATGACAAGACTGTTCAGAGCAAGCATGTTTAAAAAAGTGCAGAGCGGTAATGAAGGCAACAAGAATGTGCAGAGCGGTAATGCAGGTGACAAGAATGTGCAGAGCGGTAATGCAGGTGATAAGAATGTGCAGAGAAAAAAAATTTCAGAATGGATTAACCGATTTACATTGAACCTTATGGGAAAATTTGCCTTGCTTCGTGACCAATTCGATTCGCGACCAGAGTCGTGGAACGAATTAAGTTTGTGAACCGAGCTATTGCTAAACATCCATTCAAGTTTTACTGTATGCCTCGGACTGTAACTAAATGTCACCTATTTTGTTTCTTTCCCTTGGCTGTTTGTGTTCTTTAAATTTTGATCATTTCTCCATATAATTTTTATTCTCAATTTTTGGTTCATCATTTTTTATTTCTGCCCTATATTATTTTCAAGAACATTTATTTATTTACAATTTTGTGTAGACATTTGTAATTAGTCCTATAAAGGTTAACTTTTCTCAATAAGATTTTTTTTTTCAGTAGATTTCTCAATGTTTTAAGAGACAAATTATTAAAGACTTAATGGAAGGGGTAGAATATTTGCATTTTAGCCTTATTATTAAACCCCTGCACATTTGTTTCCTTGCATACACTTCACGAGAGGCTGGTCATTTAAAACCTTCTTACAACCAGATCTTCTATGGTTTCTCTGTGTATGCCGTTCCTTAAACACACAACCTCTATGACCAGTCCTTCACAATCACTTCACACATCTGATATACATTCTTTCACTGAGTGGTGACTGATGATGCATTTAACCACCCCCTTCCACCTGGACACTCCATCCCCATGTGTAAGCTCCAGTGGGCGGAGTGAAACACATTTGGGGCGTGGCCTGGTGGGGGTCCAGGCCGATACTGAAATTCATTATCACAGAGCAGGCTTTGACTTGGTGTGCAGCTCCCGGGACACCTATCACTCTCTATTTGTATTGCATACTGCATTGCTTTAGTGGATCCAAGGGGCACTGTGATTGAACAAGGTGGAGAGGGGAGGGCAGTAATGTCACAATCTCAACATCATCTAATCAGCCAATGTCATGTATTGAATGAAAAAATGCAAGACGTTTTATGAATGACAGCAGTGGTGAGCAACTGACCCCCTGTGGTCAGTGTGCAGTGGGGCAGCTGCATGCATAGGACCTGAGTAGGACCTAAAAGATCATGTCTACCACTGTAGTAGCACCAACTACTACAGTGATTATCAGTTTTCCCAGCGATCCATCAAGTATAAGTAATGCATACTTACATTATAACAAGCTGGAACAATGTAAATATGCAATACAAGTATTTCCTGGAGTTCAGATTTAAACCTGTCAAGAGAGAAATGGATGTAATCCTCTTAGATCTTTATCTGCATATTTGTTTAAGGTAAGTGACTCAACGTATTGAATCCAGGAGATAAACAGCCAGTAATCTAGCTTTTGTTATATGATGTAAGCATTCTGTGGGGGTCATTTACTAAAGCAGGAGATTGCAAAATGTGGTGCACCTGTGGATAGAAACTAATCAGCTTAGAGGTTTTATTGCCAAAGCCTAAGAGCTGGTACACACTGGAGCAGCGTGACTTGCAGGACAAAGCAAGTCGCCCCGTTCGAGGCTACCTCAGCGCGGCTTGCAAGGAGACTTCTTTACATAGAAGTCAATGCAAGTCGCCCTGAGGTCGCCCCGAAAATAGTGCAGGAACCTTTTTCTAAGTCGGATTAGAACAGTTCCATTGCACTGCATGGGGACGACTTGTCAGGCGACTTGAGTCGCCTGACAAGTCGCCTCAGTGTGAACCGGCTCTAACTGAACAAGTGGAAGTTAGAAGCTGATTGGTTACTATGCACAGCTGCACAGATTCTGAGTGCTCCAGTTTTAGTAAATCTCCCCTTGTGTTTCTCCCATGTAAGCCTCTGTTTCTCTCATAAAAAAATTTCCTTTAATTAAAGCAAACCTGTGGTGAATTCCAAACTGCCCCTTACAGCGTACAAAAATAAAATATATATTTAGGAAATATAAATGTTACTTATACTGATGTCAATGGGGAAGAATGCCCTGTTAAACTGATGGTCAGAGGAAAAAAGTGCTGTTGCTTTTGGTAGTCAGAGCAGTGCCCATTGGCAAGAGTCATCAGTACTGGAACTACACAGGCATGGTTATGTGGGAAATCTATCCATCACTGCTCAAGGAATCTCTGATGGAACCATAGTTGAGAAAGCCCAGTACAGATCATGTTTTGTTATAATATTCAGAACGGATTGAATAGAATTCATTCACCTATAAGCTCTAAACTATCAAGCTGTTCTAACACTCTAACTTTTAAAATATCAGTTGACAAGACTTCACATTGCTGTCATGAACAATAGGATTTGTTTTCTTATTAAAACACATTTATTAGAAATCCCTTAAACACTGTACAGACGGCTACTGCATTGGCAAGTTTAAATAAATGTTCCTTGTGACAGAGAAAGTGATGTCTATACCAGACAAATACAGTCCACTGGAGGAAATGCAAACAGCCGTGCCACCATATAGATACATTTCTATAAGTGGGCATCAAAACTCAAGACGAATCCATTCCAGTGGAAGTGAAGGAATTTTGGTTTACACAAATCTTTGGTCCATTCTCTCCTTCCAGCCCTTCACTTATTACTGATGGAGTTGAAGGGAGCGTAGAGAGATGTTCTAGTTCATATCGTCCACCTTCTGCTGTTCCCTTCCCTTCTTTCTTGTGTTCTAGGATCTGCCTCATTTGCTCCTTTGCATATGCTGGCTTCTCTGTAAGCGGTCCTGGTGGGGAAGGGAAGCCCAGTATGTCAGGAGCCATGTATGGACGCAGCCACCCTACCAATGGAGTGCTACCTGGAGTGTAGTGGGTATGCTTGTGGTAGAAAAGAAGTCCATCCACCTGCAAATGAGCAAAAACATGAAAGAGGTTCAAACAATATGACACCATATGAATTTGACATGGTTTTGTTACAACTACCTTGGAATCTGTCTGCTTGCACCTTTTTTTTGACAAATATCTTTTTATTCAAAAAATGTTTACAGTTGATGAGAGAAGCAGTTACCATAATACACAAGAGAAAAAGAAAATTAAAAGGAAAAGTAATTACATACAAAAAATAAGAATATACTCCGTTTGTTGTAACAGGTATGTCGAGGACCTTTCAAAGGCAGAAAAGACCCTAATAAACCTACACCTTAACGGAGACAATACAGGGCAAGGAAAAAGGGCAGGGGTTGGAATGAGTAGGTGATTTTGATGAATCTGGAAATTTTGACCGAGTCACTATAGACCCGCAAACAAGTCCATATGGTACAAACTTTTTCAGGATCAGAACAGCCTTCAGCAACCATAGTCTCCACTGCCATGATGTCGCTGAGTATCTGGGCCCATTCTAAAAGGTCAGGAGGAGAAGTAGTTCTCCAGTGGCAGGAAATGGCGACCTGGGCCGCTAGCAAACAGTGCCTCAGGATGTCTTTTTTTTTTTTTAACCTTTGAAATGGACTCGGGGTAATTGACAAGAGGGCAACTGCAGACTGGATATCAGAGATACACACTGCGGTTGATTTACTAAAACTGGAGAGGACAACATCTGGTGCAACTCTGCATGGTAGCCAATCAGTTTCTAATGTCAGTTGGTTTAAATTAAACTTTTGACCAAAAAAAAAACTGGAACCTGATTGGTTTCTAGGCAGAGCTGCACCAGATTTTGCACTCTCCAGTTTTAATAAAACAACCCCATTGAGTTGTAAGAAGTCTGCTCATACCTTTTAATACCTCAATACTCCCATGGCCGGATATAACCTTCAACCTGTTCCGTTTCCCCCTCAAATTCACTTTGTTACTGAGGTCCAATTTGCCATGACTTCAAAGCCAAGTTCCATCAACTGACATCACCCAGTTTAGGGTAGGGCTTAATCTTGATGTCAGGGAATGTCAGGTGAAACTGAAGGGTCACAGAAGAGAAATGTTTGACTAATAAAAAGGTAACAGGCAGGCAAGCTTGTGGTGTCTCATCCTATTCAAGAGTTTTAGGCCTCATTTACACTTGTGATTGAAGGGTGGTAAAACTCCAATGGAGCAGTGTTTTTACCGCCCCTCAACAGCTCCCTTTTTGGCTGCAGAGGCAGCAGCTGGGGGTGTACACATGACATGGCAGGAATTATACCCCATTGCACTAGGCAGACTACACCTACTGTCTAGAATTTAGGGCATTTAAAACAAGCGGTGAGGAGGCGATACAATGCTCCCTCACCGCTTGACCATTGCTGTCTAAAAAGCATTCCAAACAAACGTCACGCTTCAAACAGCAAAGCAAGTGTAAATGAGCCCTTACTTTTAAGATGTCAGTTGAGTACAGGCTCACTTTTAGGCCCAAATAATTTATCATCACAGATGTGACATTACTAATCCCAAAACCTAACCAAGGCTACAATGGTCATGTTTGTGACCATCTATAGAATGTTTCATACAGGGAATAAAACCTTCATAAGACTTTGCTATGAAGTTAGACATTTGGCTCCATCTCTACTGAATGAAGGATCAAAGTTACAAATGTTTGATTTTAACAGGTTATTGCTCAAGGTGGGTCCACTCTTAACTGCCACAGCCCTCTGAGTGCACACTTAGCAAGTGTACAATATAAATACCACCTTTAAATGGATACCATTACCATCCAGAGTTCACTGCATAAACTTGAGATTTCAAAATGGCTGATTCTTCCCTTTAGTACAGTAGTAAACAACTATAGAGATTTGTGCGTGATGCTGTAAGATCCTGTAAGATTCATCCTTAGACAAACTAATTAAAGCTAAATAGAAGGTAAATTAAACCCAATTGCGTATAAAAATAATTTCAGGCAGAACTAAACTGTATCTGAGCACTCTTGAGTGAAATTTCTATATAATAAATTTTTTATATTCAAAGCAAACTCTCCCATCCATCCATGTCTGCATGCTTTATTTTGCTGAGAAATCACTTTGAACCCCCCACCCAGCAACACCCATCTTGAGTAAGGGCAAATGATTCATGTAGCATTCATTTCCTGGAATCTATCTGCCCTTAGCTCAGGCAAGCAGGCTGGAGGGTGTGCTTAGCTCAGAAAGCACCTCCTCCCCTCTTCAAGATGAAAGAAACAAAAAGCCTATGAAGACTGCTGGGATGGATGTCATAATTTGGCATCGGCCAAAAAGCAGGAAGCAGCTGAAGAAATGTGAAAAAAAAGGCTAGAACAAGTAAATGTAATCTTTCCTATCTATTTACTAATACAGGCGGCAAAAGAATTAACCACCTGCCACCAAATCACAAACCCGTATGTCATTTGACTTCAAGTGGTTGTCCTGAGGTGATGCCTGCAGCTGCAGCCAACAGTCGGCTCTCTTGTAATAACAGCTGATGCAGCTAAACAGCCGCTCGATTGTTGTTATTATAAGCAGCGGGAGACCCGAGCAAACAGCCGGCATGTCCAACCGTTGGCTGGAGACCCGAACAAAGCCAGAATCGGCTTTGATAGGGTCTCGGATGTAGTACCTGGAAGCGATGTCATGACATCACTTCTAGATTACTGGAGTCGTACAGGTGCCAGTTTTTTTTAAAAATCGAAAGTATTCAAGGACGCTGATATTGGCGCTTTGAATGCTTTCAAGTGCAAAGGAGGGATTTGGGGTCTTATAGACCCGAGATCCCTCCATAAGAATACCTGTACAACCTCAAGGGAGGTTTACATTCCTTTTGACAGCAATAAAAGTGATCCAAAAAAAAATAATTAAAAATTAAAGCAATAGTGTAAAAAATAAAAAAACTGTAAGTGCCCCCCCCCCCCCCCCATGCCAGCGCACAAAGGCGAATGCATGCACTGGTCCTGAACGCACACAAACTGCGATTGTGCCACACATATGAGGTATCACCACGAATGTCAGAATCATGGGAAGTAATGCTAGCACTAGACCTCCTCTGTAGATCTAAAAGGGTAACCTGTAAAGGGTTTTAAAGCATGTTGTTTGTCACCGTTGTGCTGGCGTGCACATATTTAAAAGCATGACATGTTTGGCATCTTTTTACTCAGCAAGACATCTTTTACATTTAAAAAAAATGGGTTATGTATTGTGTTTTTTTGCATTAAAATTTAAAAAAAGTGTATTTTTTCCCCTAAAAACTGCTGCGCAAATACCTTGTGACAAAAAAAATTGCAAAACCCACCAATTTATTCTCTAGGACCTCTGCTTTAAAATATATATATATATATATATATATATATAATGGTTGGGAGTTCTAACTAATTTTCTAGCAAAAAGAAAAAAAAACCTTAGTTAGACTTACTGGTGACGGTATTTCTAGAAGCCTTTCAGGACAGCACCATGGAGAGAGCGTAGCTCCACCTCTTCACAGGAAACACTGCCGTGTCACGCCCCTTTAAAAGTGTCTGCTTCCACCATGCCTTCAGTCAACTGTCACCATTCCTCCGACATGCTGGAAAACAAACACATCTAATACGCTCATCAATACCTAGGGAGGGAAGTAGATGCTGTCCTGAAAGGCTTATAGAAATACCATCACCGGTAAGTCTAACTAAGGTTTTTCTCCCTCGCCTTTCAGGACATCACCATGGAGATGATAACTGAGCACTTACTTCAGGGTGGGACAACAGCTTGTAAAACCTTCCTGCCAAAGGACTGCTCCGCTGCCGTCAAAAGATCCAGTCTATAATGTTTCACAAACGTGGAGTAGCTGGACCACGTGGCGGCTTTGCAGATTTGCCCTGGTGAAGCTCCCGCTCTTTCTGCCCACGATGCTGCCACTGCCCTCGTAGAAAGAGGCTTAATATTCCCCGGAGGCTCCTTCCCTACTGCTTGATATGCCGCTCCGATGGCCTGTTTTAGCCACCTGCTCAAAGTGCCCTTGGATGCCCTTTCCCCTTTAAGTGTTCCAAATGTTAGTACAAAAAGGGAGGATGATTTCCTAAAAGGCTCTGTTACCTCCAAGTATTTCAACAGGCATCTCCTCACATCCAGGGTATGAAAAGCTTCCTCCTTCGGCACTGATGGTGATGGGCAAAATGTCGAAAGGATGATTTCCTGCATACAATGAAAAGCAGAAGCTACCTTCGGAAGAAACCCGGGATCTGTCCTCAAGACAAGTCTATCTGAGAAGCATTTCAAAAAAAGGTTCTTTGCAGGATAGCGCCTGCAGTTCACTAATCCTCCGGGCTGAGGTAACTGCCACCAACAAAACTGTTTTTAACGTAAGGTCTTTAAGTTCCGCTTGCTCCAATGGTTCAAAAGGAGCCAAAGTAAGTCCTTGTAAAACAAAAGACAAATTCCAACTCGGGAAACTCTTAATGGGAACTGGCCTACTTCTGGCCAGCACCTTAAAGAAACGTATAATTAATGGTTCCCTAGATAAACTTTTTTCTAGGTAAACCGACAAGGCGGCTACCTGTGTCTTCAAGGTGCTAGCTGCCAGTCCTTTCTCCATGCCTTCGTGGAGAAACTGAAACTAAACTTGAAAACTTAAACGTCCTGCTGGAACACCAAGTGTTGTAGCATTTCCAGACTTTAAAGTATATAGCTTGAGTCACCTTTTTCCTACTTGCTAGCAAGGTAATTACCCTTTCCGACAGGCCCCTACGTCTCAAACCACGCTGCTAGGCTGAGGTATTCGGGGTCCGGGTGGAGGAGACCTTCCTGGGTCAATAGATCCTTTGTGATCGGGAACCTTGAGAGGTCCCTCTGCCCATTTTAGTAGTGTAGAGAACCACGGCCTTTTCGGCCAATACGGAACCACTAAGATCAGATTCGTATTTTCCTCTCTGAATTTCGCCAACACCCTTGGAATCATTTGGAAGGGGAGAAAAGCATACGACAGCAGGAAGTCCCATCTGTGCGCCAACGCATCTAAACCAACCGCTTGGTCTTCTTTCCGCAGGGAGAAGAATTCTGGTACCTTGGTGTTGCCCTGGTTTGCAAATAGGTCCACACTGGGTTTTCCCCACTTTTGGACTATTAACTGGAAGGCTTCAGAACTCAGGATCCATTCTGATTCCCTTACTTTCTTCCTGCTGAGCAAGTCGCCCAGCATATTGTCTGTCCCTTTTAGATGAACTGCCAAAAGGGACGTCACATGCTTCTCTGCCCAAGACAGTATCCGAAAGGTCACATCCAACAAGAGCTTGCTTCTTGTTCTGTCCTGTTTCGATATGTACAGGACTGCGGTCATATTGTCTGAAAAAATCAGAACATGATGCCCCTCTAGAAACCTTTGGAAAGTTGTCAAACCTAGGTGAATCGCCTTCAATTCTCTCCAGTTGGACAATCTCCTCTTTTCCGTCCTAGACCATTCGCCCTGGAATGTGTGTTCCCCCAGATGCGCTCCCCAGCCCCAAGCACTCACGTCTGTTGTAAGGTGCTGAGTAGGCAGAAAGTGCCAAGATAGGCCCTTGATCAGATTCCCTTGATTTCTCCACCACCAAAGGGATCTCTTTGTTCTTGCGCTCAGGCTTATCTTTTTGCTTAGAGGCTCCTGATAAGACCATTTCTGAAGAACATCCCACTGCAACCTGCGGGCATGCAATCTTGCCCATTGTACTGCTGGGATTGCGGCTGTCAGTAAGCCTAGGACTGACATTGCCTCCTGCATAGACAATTTCTGGTTCCCCTGTCCTTTCTTTACGGCCACCTGGATTTTCTCCAGCTTTTCCTCCGGCAAAAAGACCCTTTGAATTATAGAGTCTATTTCGTAGCCCAGAAACCGGATTCATTGTGTGGGCACCAAACGTGATTTTTGCTGGTTTATCAACCACCCTAACCTGTTCAGATGGTTCTGTGTTAGCCTTAGATTTTCCAGTAACTCCTGCTCCGACTCTGCAAAGAGTAGCAAGTCGTCTAGGTAGGGAATGATGGTCACTCCTCTCAACCTTAATGGCTCTAGTGCTTCTGCTAACACCTTCGTGAAGATCCTTGGTGATGACGAAAGGCCGAATGGTAGGGGGCCCTGAATTGGAGGTGAACTATCCCTGTTCCATTGTCTACTGCTAGTCGCAGGAATTTCTGTGACTTCTCTGCTATGGGGATATGTAAATATGCATCCTGGAGATCTATTGAACACATGAAACAATTGTGAGTCAGAAGATTCTTGACCAAAAAGATTGTGTCCATCCTGAACTTCTTGTATGTTATTGCTTTGTTTAGGACTTTCAAATTCAAGATTAACTGGAACTTCCCCGATGGCTTCTTGACTAAGAAGACGCGAGAATAACATCCCTCTCCCATCTCTTCCTCTGGGACTTGGATGACTACACCCTGCTGTATCAATTCCTCCAGGAGGAACGTCATGGCCAGGGCTTTTTCCTGATCCCGGATCTTTGTCAAGAAGAAACGATGTGGAGGTCGTCGAAAAAATTCCAGTTCGTATCCCTGTCTGATTATCTTTAACACAAAAGAGTTCTCTGTTGTCTCCCTCAAGGCTGGAAGAAATGCTTGAAGCCTTCCTCCTACCGGGAGATGGTCGTCACTGCTTTTTGTCTCCTGGATCTGGAGCCCTGAATAGCACTCCTCCTCGACCCCTTCCTCTCTGAGAGGTCCAAGACCTTTTTTTGTTTCTGTACCTTTTCTCTATAGGGTTGCTGAAAAGGATGAAAATTCTTTTTCGTGTGGACTGCTTTTTTCTTTTGTGGAAAAGCTTTTTTCTTGTCCACAGTCCGATCCAGCACAGACTCTAGCTCTGGACCGAACAGAAGGTCCCCTGTGAAGGGAATTCCGCACAGCTTGCTTTTTGAAGCAGCATCTCCTGACCAAGTCTTGAGCCATAATGCTCTTCTGGCCGAGTTAATCAAGGCTGAACACCTGGCGGTCATTCGTACAGACTCTGCCGAAGCGTCCGCCATGTATTTCACCCCTTTGAGAAGGGTAGGAAAAGACTCTAGTAAGTCCTTTCTGGACGTACCAGCCTCCACATGCTTCTTCAACTTTTCCAGCCACGATTCCAGATTCCTGGCAATCACTGTTGAAGCCATAGCCGGTTTCAAATTTGAAAGAGAGGAATCCCATGCCTTTTTTAATAGGGAGTCTGCTCTTTTATCCATCGAATCTTTGAGCACCCCCATATCCTCGAAGGCTAGGTCTGTCTTTCTTGAAACCTTTGAAAAATGCTGCGTCAATCTTGGGCTTTTTATTCCAGAGGCAGGCTTCGTCTTCCTCAAATGGAAATCATCTTTTAAGAGACCTGGAAAAAAATTGACTCCTCTCCGGGTCTCTCCATTCCTTTTTAATGATTTCCGTGAGAACCTTATGCACAGGAAACACTCTCTGTTTCGTTTCTTCCAGGCCCTGGTACATCCTATCATGGATGGATAAAGGCGTTTTCTCCTCCTGAATCTCCAAGGTGGTATAAACTGCCTTCAGGAGGTCCTCAACCTCCTCTAAGGAAAGCTTGTACCGTGATGCCTTAGCGTCTTCCTCAAACTCCTCCCCCTCAGAGTCCAGGGTTGAGGGTGGTACGCTTTCCCACTCCTCTTCCTCCACCTGAGAAGTGGAAGACGGAGTTCAGGATGGGAGCCTTTAGACCGGGAAGACCCCTGCTTTTGAATTATGGACCTCACCGACCCTAGTGTGTCCGCCAGCTATTTCCTGACAGATGAAAGGAGCTCTCTGCATTCCTGAGAAGTCTCTTCTTTCACTAAACCCACAATGCAGGTTTTGCAGAGCGGCTTGGGCCATGAGTCTCTTAACGAGATCCTGCAAGAGGGGCACTTCTTCCCTAAAACCTTCTCAGATCTGGCAGAAACTTTCCCCTGAAAGACACAAGAAGAACCACCACACCTCAGTAACCTCCACTGAGATAAAGTACCCAAACAGGAGAGAGTCCCAACACCACAATGGCTTCCTCATCCTTGCTGAACTGTCCTAAGGAAATAACCTGGACAGACAGCTGCAGGCTTCCATAGGAAGGACAAAATGACACAAACAATAAAAACCACCCAGTGAATAAAGAAAAAGATGCCTGTGCACCTCTCTTACCTGGGTTTGACAAGGGTCCAGGGCGCCTGCATCCGCCGCCACCGTGGCCTGCACCTCCATAGCAGCTCCACGGTGCCCAACAGCTGATTTCCTTTTTTCTATCCTCCTTCCGGCTTCCCTGCTGTGAGGGGCCGGAAGGAAGCCCTTGTCAGGCAGCCCGCCTCTTCCCCCTGCGTTCAAGCGGCTGGAACCACTTGCCACTGCGCCCCCGCCGGAAGCCCTGCCCCCCGGACGCGAAGTCACCCACCAGCCGGGATTCGGATCCGACAGGCAACTCACACCGCCCGCGGCCTCCAAACGCTCGGGGCTGGGGCATCCGACCGGACCATTACTCCTATGAGCCGGCGAGGGAAGAGACACCGGAGCAGTCCTCCGTTTGTACAAGGAGAGTGCTGGGCTGGCCAAGACTATAAAACCAAGGTATGCACCCTCCCTCACCTAGGACAGGTCCTGAGAGAGCGCAGCCCCTTTGGTCCCCCAAGCAGTGCTTCTACCATGTCGAAGGAAACACTAAGACTGAAGGCATGGTGGAAGCAGACGCTTTTAAAGGGGCATGACACGGCAGTGTTTCCTGTGAAGAGGTGGAGCTACGCTCTCTCCATGGTGCTGTCCTGAAAGGCGAGGGAGAAAAAACAACATATTTTCACATGCAAACAAAAAGTGCCAGAAAATGCCTGATCTTCAACAAACTAAAATAGTTAATACTGATTGCGAGAGTTCAGTTCTGCTTTAAAACTAGAAGTTCAGATTTCTGCATAGCATTAGCATACATGGAAGTATAAAACAAATGGTTGGTATATCTGATCCTCTGAAGTACCACATCCCAATAATAGTATATTTATCAAAAATAGAAAGGATGGTCATTAACTGGTGCTGTGGATTGGATGCATACTGCATATTTGAGTGGGGGTATGGGGCCACCTGCAGTACATAAAGGAAAGAGGGGTACTCCAATGACATACCAGGTTTCCCTTTTAACCTTCAGATCCCATCTTTATGTAGGTGGTAGAATTGCATCCTCCCTGTGCCCTATAACTGGGACTGTTGTGGGGCTTCCTCATCTGGCTTATAATTGCTCCCCTCCCTGCATCCCTGGTCTGTGGATTTTTACACACATACAGTAATACCTTAGATTGCGAGCATAATTTGTTCCGGAAACATGCTTGTAATCCAAAGCACTCTGATAGTAAAGCGAATTTCCCCATAAGAAATAATGGAAACTCAGATGATTCGTTCCACAACCAATTATTCCTAAGTCCTTGAGTTTATAGTCCATATAAAAATCTGTGATAGGTTGTGTAACCATAAAATGTCCATCCACAAATGGCAGCCTCCACAAGGGGATTAGCAGCAAAATCCAGCAGGAGCTACAGAGTATAAAAGAGAAGAGAGGCGCCTCTAAGTGTAGCAATATGGTTACATTTAATGAAACGCACATGGTTGATGATTAAAGACACATCTATGTATGCAGGCATCTGGGGTAAAGCTGCCCACATAGACCATCCTCCGCACCGCCGGCTCTCACCACTGTCAGTCTGCAATGGTGACCGGGAAAACCCTGCAGTAGAGTGGCCTAAAAGCGAGGCCTGAATCGCTCGTGGAGCGCAGTGTGGAAGGGATGACGTTGATGGTGGTGCAGAGGACGGTCTATGTGGACATCTTTACCTTGGATACCTGCATACTTAGATGTGCCTGTTTTAATTATCAACCATGTGAGTTGCTAAATGTTGTACCTTCATTAAATGTAACCATATTGCTACACTTTGAGGCGCCGCTCTCCTCTTTTATACTCAGTTGTGACATGACATCGCTTGTATATCAAGACATCGCTTGTATATCAAGACAACATTTATTAAAAAATTTTGCTAGTCTTGCAAAATGCTCTCAAACCAAGTTACTCTCAGACCAAGGTTTTACTGTATAATTAAAAGTTTATGCTCTGGATGATAGAGATACCTCTGCACCCCCTGAAGAAGGATAGGGATATAAGTGTCACATAGATATGTATATGCCTATTCATTAAATGTTATATTGGGAAAGGTGTATGGGGTTTTGTTGATTATTTGCTATCGGACAACCATCTGAAGCCGTTTTTATCTTCTTAAAAGGGATCTGTGCACCCCCTTTTAAGATGCTTTTGTAATAAAATTTGCAATTTTATTTGGTCTCTTATGTGTATTTTCCTGGGGGTAAATACTACAGTACCTTGAAAGGCCCTTTATTCCTTTCTATTTTTGATAAAATATACTTGGCAGTATGGGGTATCAAGTCATGACAACCACTTTAAACTACAGGTAAGCCTATAAGGCTTAACTGTAGGTCCCAGGAATATCTCCTGAACTTGCACTGTTTAGAAGATATTCCCTGTATCTGCATGTGCCAACGTCATCTGCACATGCGCAGTGAAGAAACAGCCCAACTGGGCCGTTTCTTCACTATATGTGCCGTAAATGACGGCTCCCGTGCGCATGCGCGGAAGTGACATCAGTATGGCTCCTGCCAATCACAGCACTGGCGTCCGCGCTGTGATTGATCAGAGCCCGGGATCCCAGGAGACAACGGACACAACATGAAGCCAGTCACAGCGGTGCTAAGGGACCGCTGCAACGGCATCGATCCTTAAGCATTTCATAATGAGCTAGTATGCGATGCATACTAGCTCATTATGCCTTTCTCTTGCAGGCGTTTTTTTTTTCATTAGACTTGAAAACCACTTTAATGTGTCTTCAACCAAACAGGAAATAGTCTACTGAACTACAGTAACCCATTAGAATCAGTAATTTTAAGTCAATATATTAACCTTAATGGTCAGTTTGGGGCAACACAGGAAATTCTTATTGCAGACAATGTAATAAAAGGTCTATAGTTCACGATAAACTACAATACACACCATACCTGGTAAGGAAATGTTTGCATTAGAACGTTCTGTATGGAATCCACAGAGCAGGGGAAGTTCTGCAATCCAACAAACTTGAACTTTAAAAGAAAAGAAATATAAGGCTGGTAAATACCCAGGAAAAAAATCTGCACATGCAGCAAGATTTATGACCTATTCCCAGGCTACTTACTGGGTTCCGTTTGGAAATATCGCTAAGTCCATCCTGTTCCTGAAGTTTTGACTGAAGCCAATAAAAGCGAAAATCAGTCTAGGTAAAAATTAAAACAGGTTTTAGATTGTAGCGAATGATTAAAGTTGAACTTTGCTAAAAATGCAATAAGGGAACTGTTTACCTATCACAAGTTTGGTATTTCAGTTTATCCAGTCCTGATAGTAACACAGCTTGGCCACAAAACAAAGCCAGGTAGATGACACCACTTAAGCCTCATTCACACAGCCACTGGGGTCTGTACAGCATGAATTAATGGCTTGTTCATGTGGCTGAAGTTGCCGGGAACTGTATGTAGGCAGCCTATGATACTCTGTGGGGACGCAGCAGCTATGCCAAACGGCTGTCTGCATTGACAAGCCAGGCCAATGCATGTCTGGAGGGATGCCGGGACTGCCATGTTTGCTTCAGCACCAGCAAATGCAGAGGTACCAGGTAAGTAAATGCTCCATGGCCGGATCTAGGGGGGTGCTGGGGCCCCCCCCATAGGCTATTCACATCAGCGATTAGGGCCGGTGCGAAGTTCCTCCTGTGGCTCTCAGCAGGTAGGGGAAGCTGCCAGCCCCGTTCACTATAATGACAGTTCGCTGGCGCTTTTTTGCGGCTCTCAATTGCCTGCTGTGATCACTGCTCGGTGCACTTTGTCTCTCCGCACAGCCACGGGCAATCATTGGCTCTGCAGAGAGCCACATAACGGCCACTGGCAACCTGTCATAGTGAACGGGGCTGGTGGCCACACCTACCCTCAGGGCCGCAGGAGGAACTGCTGATCCGGGAATTCTTATGGTTGTTTGACAAATATCACACTAGCATTATGCTGCCCTCTTTTACTTTTATAATAAAAAAAAAATTACAAAATATAAGTGAAGTTGTATTACTTAGACAGGTACATTATCTATATCAGTGATCGTTAACTTGTGATCTGCCTGAATTTTACGGCTCATCACCTATCTTTATTCTTAGTGTGATTTATGTGTGGCCGATGACAATCTCGCTTCTTCGATTGTGGCTCAGGAAGGTCAAAAGGTTGGATGAAGTTCCCCAAAGGATGGGGAAGTGAACAATGATGGCTTTAAAAATGTGTGCTGAACACATCAAAAACGCTACAGGTGTGTTTTGGCATGCTCCAATCTAACTAAATGAAGGCAGCAGGTTGTTGCAAAGGCTAGACATACCCTAAAAAGTTTGAGGTGACACAAAGCAAAATGGTCTTCCTGTCATCGCTTTAAGTTGGCAGGCGCTACAGGAGCGTTACAAATGCAGCTAAAATGCGTTTTTTTCCCTGTATCTTTAAACCCATGTGAAAGAAGCTTTCCTGTTGTGAATGGCCACAATAACAGATTCATGATCTATTTGAAACATGAACTACTGATAGCATCCCAGTTTGACTCTCAGCTACATTTGTTGCTGGTTTGTGTATGTGTTTTCTCCAATATACAGTGCCTTGAAAAAGTATTCATACCCCTTGAAATTTTCCACATTTTGTCATGTTACAACCAAAAACGTAAATGTGTTTTATTGGGATTTTATGTGATAGACCAACACAAAGTGGCACATAATCGTGAAGTGGAAGGAAAATGATAAATGTTTTTAATTTTTTTTTTACAAATATCTGAAAAATGTGGCGTGCATTTGTATTCAGCCCCCTTTACTCTGATACCCCTAACTAAAATCTGGTGGAACCAATTGCCTTTAGAAGTCACTAAATTAGTAAATAGAGTCCACCTGTGTATAATTTAATCTCAGTATAAATGCAGCTGCTCTGTGAGGTTTGTTAGAGAACCTTAGTGAACAAACAGCATCATGAAAGCCAAGGAACACACCAGACAGGTCAGGGATAAAGTTGTGGAGACATTTAAAGCAGGGTTAGGTTATAAAAAGGTATCTCAAGCTTTGAACATCTCACAGAGCACTGTTCAATCCATCATCCGAAAATGGAAAGAGTATGGCACAACTGCAAACCTACCAAGACATGGCCGTCCACCTAAACTAACAGGTCGGGCATGGAGAGTAGCTCAGGTGGGAGAATCTGTCCACAGACAACTATTAGTCGTGCACTCCACAAATCTGGCCTTTATGGAAGTGTGTCAAAAAGAAAGCCATTATTGAAAGAAAGCCATAAGAAATTCTGTTTGCAGTTTGCGAGAAGCTATGTGGAGGACACAGCAAACATGTAGAAGGCACTCTTGGTCAGATGAGACCAAAACGTAACTTTTTGACTAAAAGAAAAATGCTATGTGTGGCGGAAAACTAACACTGCACATCACCCTGAACACACCATCCCCACTGTGAAACATGGTGGTGACAGCATGTTGCGGGGATGCTTTTCTTCAGTGCGGACAGGGATGCTGGTAAGTTGATGGGAAGATGGATGGAGCCAAATACAGGAGGGTCTTAGAAGAAAACCTGTTAGAGTCTGCAAAAGACTTGAGATTGGGGCAGAGGTTCACATTCCAGCAGGATGACCCCCCGCTAAACATACAACCAGAGCTACAATGGAATGGCCCAGTCAAAGTCCACAGGCGCTCTCCATCCAATCTGACAGAGCTTGAGCTATTTTGCAAAGAGGAAAGGTGAAAAATGTCCTCTCTAGATGTGCAAAGTTGGTAGAGACATCCCCAAAAAGACTTGCAACTGTAATTGCAATGAAAGGTGGCTCTACAACGCATTGACTGCTGAATACAAATGCACGCCACACTTTTCAGATGTTTGTAAAAAATTTTGAAAAACATTTTTCTTCCACTTCACAATTATGTGCCACTTTGTGTTGGTCTATCACATAAAATCCCAATAGAATACATTTACGTTTTTGGTTGTTACATGACAAAATGTAGAAAATTTCAAGGGATATGAATACTTTTTCAAGGCACTGTATATTGGAGAAAACACATGCACAAACCAGCATCAAATTTAGCTGAGAGTCAAACTGGGATGCTATCAGTAGTTCATGTTTCAAATAGCTCAGCCAAATTTTGATGTAACATTACAACAGTTACAAGTTAAAATACAAATTACCTGGCAATCATAAACCGGATGTCCCCTCCAACACATGACATCTAATACATAATAGATCCGAGATGCTTCGTTGTATATGCAGTCCAAAATGGTGTAATCTGCAGAGGACAGGCACAGATATTTAGGTTTTGATACCATTTCATGCACGATAAAATGAAAAAATTGAGGCAATAAATGTAATGAAGATGTTGAGGTGTTTTAGAGTAGTGTCAGTGTGCTGATTTATCAACTACAGATTTATTGCAGCCTCTAATTGCTACATTGTCATTCAATGTTGTCCTTAACCACTTGACCTCCAGAAGGTTTTACTCCCTTCATGACCAGAGCAGTTTTTGACATTCAGCACTGCGCTACTTTAACTGGTAATTGCGTGTTCGTGCAACACTGTACCGAAATGAAATGCATGTCATTTTCTGCACACAAATAGAGCTTTCTTTTGGTGTTATTTGATCACCACCGGGTTTTCATTTTTTTGCGATATAAAAACGGAAAAAAGATGGAAAATGTTGAAAAAAAAAAACCAAACAAAACAAAACAAAATGTATTTTCTGCTATAAAACATATCCAATAGAAAAAAAAATCTAATTTCTTCATAAATTTAGTCCAAGATCTATTCTGCCATAGGTCTTTGGTAAAAAAATCCAAATAAGTGTATATTATTTGGTTTGCGTGGCGCTGTGATAGTATGGCGGGCAATCTGACATCAATAGTGACACTAATACAGTAATCATTGCTAATACTATAAGCTGTAACTGAACTAATGACACTGGCTGGGAAGGGGCTAACATCTAGGGCAATTGAGGGGTTAAAGCGGTAGTAAAGATTTTTTTTTTAAATAAAAAAGTTTCCTACAGCAAGGTTATGTAATATAATCATACTAGCACATTATGAAATACCTTAAAATGAGCCCTCTATCGGTAAAGTTTACTACCACTTTAAATATGTGCCTAACAATGTGTAATTTGTGTGTTATGTGGTGCTTATACTACTAAATCTTGCTGTCTTTCCACCTGCTTCGCAGGGAATAAAAAACAGCAAGATCTCCTGTCACTCTTCGGGGCTCCCTGTTTATAACACAGAGCTCCCCTTCCATGAATGACGAAGGCGATCAGCGAGTGCTGGCGGGCAATCATTGGCCTGCACATCGGCTTGTGCTGTGACTAATCACAGCTGTTGCAAGGGGTGCATGCCCCCTACCCGGAAGTGCTGGATCTTGTATCAGATACGTGATCCAATGCAGCGATGTCACTTTGCCACTGTACATCTAAGTGATGCAGTCGGCAAGTGGTTAATGTCCCTTTGATTGTAAATTGGGGGTGGGTCAGAATTATCACATGAAATATTGGTGTTTTTAACATATTTATGTGTTTGTACAAGTCTGTTTTGGAATCATTTCTTAATTCTTAAAGCTTAACTCCAGCTTTTGATACACTTTACAGTGAGGGAAAAAAGTATTTGATCTCCTGGTGATTTTGTACATTTGCCCACTGACAAAGAAACAATCAGCCTATAATTTTAATGGTAGGTTTATTTTAACAGTGAGACAGAATAACAACAAAAATATCCAGAGAAACGCATTTCAAAAAAGTTCTATATTGATTTGCATTTTAATAAGTGAAATAAGTATTTGACCCCTTCGCAAAACATGACTTCGTACTTGGTGGCAAAACCATTGTTGGCAATCACAGAAGTCAGACTTTTCTTGTAGTTGGCCACCAGGTTTGCACACATCTCAGGAGGGATTTTGTCCCACTCCTCTTTGCAGATCCTCTACAAGTCATTAAAGTGGCAGTAAACCCATCCATTTCACAGTTTAAAAACCAGTTAAATTTCCGGCACATGCCGGAAATGTAACACTCCCATTGGTTGTGCGCTAAACCAAACTGTCAAACCATCCAATGGCTGGTGTCATAGCTGATCATATGTGCAGCATCATGGCAGTTGTAGATTAAAGAGAGGCCAAGATGGCAGCTTCCTTGGCTGAAAATTATAGAAGGGTTTACTACCACTTCAAGGTTTCGATGCTTAAGTTTGGTAACTCGAACCTTCAGCTCCCTCCACATACTTTCAATGGGATTAAGGTCTGGAGACTGGCTAGGCCACTCCAGGACCTTAATGTGCTTCTTCTTGAGCCACTCCTTTGTTGCCTTGGCCATGTGTTTTGGGTTACTGTCATGCTGGAATACCCATCCACATCCCATTTCCAATGCCCTTGCTGAGGGAAGGAGTTTCTCACCCAAGATTTGACGGTACATGGTCCCGTCCACTGTCCCTTTGATGCAGTGAAGTTGTCCTGTCCCCCCCAAAGCATAATGTTTCCACCTCCATGTTTGGTGGGTACGGTGTTCTTGGGGTCATAGGCAGCATTCCTCCACCTCCAAACATGGGGCGTTGATGCCAAAGAGCTTGATTTTGGTCTCATCTGCCCACAACACTTTCACCCAGTTCTCCTCTGAATCATTCAGATGTTCATTAGCAACGGGACTGTAATGTGCTTTTTTGAGCAGGGGGACCTTGCAGGCGCTGCAGGATGTCAGTCCTTCATGGCGTAGTGGGTTACCAATTGCTTTCTTGGTGACTATGGTCCCAGCTGCCTTGAGATCATTGACAAGATTCTACCGTTTAGTTCTGGGCTGATTCCTCACCATTTTCATGATCACTGAAACTCCATGAGGTGAGATCTTGCATGGAGCCCCAGACCCAGCCTCAAACCAGAGGTAGATTGACAGCAGTTGTGACATCATCAACCCGCCTCTCTGACTCAGCCAATCAAAGGAAGCTTTCTTTTCACTGCTAGAACACATCACTTTATCTGGGTGGCTGAACACCGATCAGATAGACTCTAATGTGTTCCAGGTATGAGACTGGAAATCTCTGCTCAAACTTGGAACACAATACAGTAATGGTGTATGTGGCCTCAGCTACATACAGTTTATACACCATATCCAGCAGCCTCACATGTTAGCGAGGGACATAGTTAATTTGGGCCAGCTTTACCCAAACAAACTATGTAAAGTGAACCAAAAGCTTGAGTTGAGCTTTATATTTTAATGGTTTCATACCCTAATTGTTTGCCTCATATATATGTCGTTTTCACATGGATTTAGCAGGTTAAGAAATGCATAGCAGCCCACCCACACACCCGACATCACAACACACTTTTGACAACTAGCTGCCTTGCTTGTGACTGTAGACGGTGGTGGTCTGACCACCACCATTGGTTCAGAACCCTCTGCTGCTGCATGATCGGCCATATCTTGATGATTTGATGGATTCATGCATTCATGCGGTTGATGGTGCTCTCTCATGATCCCTAGCTGTATACAGTTGTTATTATACTTAAAGAGGAGGTCCGCCGCCCCCCACCCCCCGCCCCTATAAAAATTAAAAAGTCAGCAGCTACACATACAGTAGCTGCTGACTTTTAACTTTAGGGCACTTACCTTGTCCTGGAGTCCAGCGATGTCGGCACTGCCCACCGATCTTTGGATCGGTGGACGAATGCTGCCACTGCCATCAAGTGTAAGGGAACCCGGACGTGTAGCCATTCGGCTTCACGGCCAGGTCCCTACTGCGCATGCACGAACTGCTGTGGCACTCTGTCATTGGCGGCGGCAGAGGGAGCCCGGCTGCTGACGGTCGCCACCCCAAGCTCACGGATGTGTGGAGAAAGGACACCTGTCTAAAGACAGGTATCCTCTCTCTCCTCCCCTCCGAAAGGTGCTAAATGTGACACCCGAGGGGGGGGGGGGGGGATCTGACCAGCGGAAGTTCCACTTTTGAGTTGCACTCCGCTTTAAATGCAATATTTCAATAAAATACATCATTGTGACTTTGCTAACTCCAGATCCCTGCCTTGCCCTTTTTTTTTATTTCAATAAATGGCATCATTGTGACTTTACTAACTCCAGCTTCCTGCTTTTCCTTTTTTTTTCTACAGTGGATCCTACCCAAAATTGGTTCCAGGAGCTGCAGGACTTAAAAGAACTTTTCCAGCGCCCACAGTTTGGCTAAGACTTTTCTATACCCGGATTTTATGGCGAATGATCATACTGTGAGGAGTGCAGCATTTGTGGTACACATCGGGTGTATGTACCATGTCTAGAGGGGTATATATACACATGTACTGAAACTTTTATTTCTATGCTTAATTGTATGACTACTAATACTAAAAAGTCAAAAGTGCACATTATAATAGTTACTCTCACACACAACAGATCGCTTACCTTTGCCACTGGAATTGTTGTGTCGGTTTCCACCAGGTAACAGTGAAGGAAATCGGTTTACACAATAGCCACTCTTAGTATAAGCTGCAGTGGAGCCCTAAAACAGGATTAAGAGTGGTAAAACTAAAGGGGTCGACCAGTGAATAACTTGTGTCCATTAATAATAGCTGCACCTTTAATTACAAGTGCAC
This sequence comes from Glandirana rugosa, assembly GCA_018402905.1. Lineage (NCBI taxonomy): Eukaryota > Metazoa > Chordata > Amphibia > Anura > Ranidae > Glandirana > Glandirana rugosa. Next base: position 191,846 of record BLSH010258583.1, on the reverse strand, counting down.
CTATCATGAGAAAAATACGGGGGCTGCCATTCCTGGTATTCTTATCAATGTTTATGTGGTTTGGCTGTATCTAGCTTCAGTACTTGGGTCACTGACCTATAACAAGTATGCAGTAGTGTCTAGGGAAAGTCATAAACACCGTAGAGCCTACTTAAAACACAATTTACTTGCAGGTCTACCTTCCATGACTGATCCAAAAAAAATTGGATTGTTTTTTCCCTCTTTTCAGGATTCCAGGACAGAGCCATGCAAATGTATTTATTTATTACAGGTATTTATATAACACCAACAATTTACACAGCCCTTTACATACTGTACATTCATATCAGTCCCTGTCATCAATGAGCTCACAACCTAAGTTCCCTCTCTAACTTGCGTCCCTTTCTCACATTCTTATTAGGGCCAATTTAGACAAAAGCCAATTAACTTGCTAGCACGCCAATGATCAAAAAAAAAAATTTTTTTGATTTTTATCAAATTTATTTTATTAAAATGCTTTCGGAGTAAAAATCTACCTCAAGATAGTTTTCTTTTTTAGATACATTAATCATTTAGTTTATTCAGCATGAAATGGAGTTTAGTTATGTAGCATGTGGCTGTATATTCTGCAATATTTACGGTTTTGGTAAACTCATTTAATGAATCCAAGCTCTGCAAGTTGAGATATCATGCATTCACACAATTTCACAGTAACGATGAGATAAAGTTTAGAAATATTCCTTTATCCCATTGTTTTGCAACTATGTACACGACAAACTGTATGATTGAATCCGTTCTGATATCGCTGCTTTACTAACCCGACAGCTTATTATTCTAAATAGGAAACCTTCATTTTGTTTGCAAATATTAATGAATCTAACTGCCAGCAAGAATAAGTCCTTACATTTAAAGAGCACCTGTCATTTCAAATCCATCATGGCAGCGCCTGTTAGCGGACATCCACTCACCTGCTGCCGCCACGTCCCTCACCTTGTTGTGTCACTGCCGCAGCACCAGCCATCCCATTAAAGTGAAAGGGACTGTCGGTGAGTCAACAGAGAGTCAGAGGAGGAGCCGCTGCGGGACAGAGATGACAGTTGCGCTTTAAAAATTATGATTTAAATTGAGTTGATTTAAATCAAGCTTTTTTACTAGTGATTTAAATTGACTCGATTTCAATGAAATCCACCCTGCTTTGGAGTGTGGGAGGAAACCAGAGTAACTGGAGGAAACCTATTAAAGCACAAGGAGAACATGCAAACTCTATGCTGCTAGCACTCAGGGATTCAAACCGAGGACCCCAGTGCTGCAATGGCAGAAGCGCTAACCAATAAGCCACTGTTATGCTTGTTTTTTTATGCCCATGTGGCCAACTGCAAATCGAGAATCACAGTACAGATACAGCAATCTATTACAAAACTATATACAACTGTTTTAGGCAAGCAGACTAATTAATCAGTGCAGCATGTGGAAACCATGAACTCTATGGAGTAGGGCTTATGGAACATCCTCACCATAATGTGTCTGGTTGTTTCACTGCGTTGGTCTATAAGCCCTACTCCATAGTAATTGTGGTTTCCATACACTGCATGGAAGTTGATCAATTAGCCTGAAATAGCTGTATGCAGTTTGGGATAAATAGGCCTATAATAATGGGCTGTATTCTTTCTATAAACCAGCAGTTCCATTTGCAGTTGACCACAAGGGGGCATAAAGGAATGATTTGTAGGGCTCCGTTCACTATCCAAAAAAGAGGTATAAACCCTTTAAAGGCTCACCTTTTACAAAATAAAAGCACATCTTTTTGCGTGTAAAAAATATTTTTTTCTCTGTAGCCTGTAAGGCATTGCACTTGCGATCATCAGATTGTGGGTGCAATGCCAGGCTCCTGTAGACACACAGTACAGCTGTCTACCTGTACCTCATACGAATAATAAGAATCAGTGAACATACAAGGATGCTCACCAGCACACCCGCAATTCATTGAGAACTACAAGCTGATGGTAGATGTAGTTCATTCTTCACAGAACTCTATGGATGAATGACATGGCTGCGTGGGCAAAGTGCTGCATAGACGTGCTGTTTTTAAATTCTGACAGCGGGTGTGGGGAGATCCCCCGCCTGTTGTCAGAGGGAGAGGGAATCAGGCGGGTGGGGGGCAGAGGAGGCAGAAGCTGGAACATGTTACAAAGGTGAACTTAGCCTTTCATGCTTGGATATGTGATGAAAGTGAAACCTAAAAATCCCTTCTGTTTTAAGAGAGCTCTATTGTGTCTCTTATTTTGTGGGTTTTTTGATTCCTTTTAGCCCACCCTCATCATAATGTTTTCTTGTTCTGTAGTCGGTAAACCTATCAACTGTATCCTTCCAATACTTAAGTATTGAATCAAAATCATTATTACTGTATAACAGCTGGGTGAATGGCATTTTTAGAAGAAGAGGTCAGCAACAGTAGTCTGCATAATTATCTCAAGACAGGTCTTCTTTTAGGCAGGCAAATAGCCAGCTTTGTACAGAAGGACGTTTAACATACCTCCAGGGTGCCATCTGCATTTCCCCAGGAAGAAAGGAGGAAAATGCTGCAATCACCCTTTAGACCTGAGGAAGTGAAAATTGCCATTTCCTCCACATATGTGGGAAAGGCTCCTGGCCCTAACCATATAAAGTGGTTTAGAAACCTCTAAACCATCACTTTCTCCAGGCAATTAATTTAATTATAAAGGGCTAGTAACTCCCAAGCAAAACAATACCAGCCCACATTAGTCATCCCCAAAGAAGACAAAAGAGTAAGCTTTGCAAAAAACTATGAATAATTAATAAGCTTGAAAATCACTGAAAAGAATGATCTAAATTGTCTTGATAAATTATTGCAATGCTTTCCAAATAGCCAATTGTAGCCTAATGAGGCGCATGATATACTGCTAAATTGAAATATAAGCCTAAAGTTTGGAATTCTCCTTCTCTCTATAAATAGTTCAATGTACAATACATGTACCTGAATGCCAGCTTATTTCAGCTCCATAAATGGTTTTGTAGAAGACTTCATAATGCCACTGAGCAGAAAAATTGCTGCAACAAGTTTGTTCTTGCAGTCCTCCCCCTCTAGGTTTTCAATCCACCTAAGCAGCTATATTGATTCATCATATGCTAGTTAGCTGAGAAACAGTACCTCTGTAATTATTGTTCAGCTCTGCACGCTAATCAGCACTAGATTCATTAAAAACTGCAGTGTAACGATTAACCATAATTACAAGCAATACCAATGACACATTCAACCCAACACATCTACCATTCCTATTATGAAAAAAGTTGCTAAGCAGGACTATTTCAGGAGCTGTCTAATGTGGATGTGTTATAAATACAAATAGCTCACCCTAGATGCCACAATCAAGGAACGCTTTCCAGTCGGGCACACTACAAGGAGCCAGAGATCAGCCAGGTCTGGAGGGACTTCTATTAACCACTCAGAGAGCATTATCTGGAGGATTAAGAAGACAATACATAAAGAATGATTGAAAACATGTAAGATAAGCATGAAATATGAAACAAACCCATAATGGCAATGTACTAAATAAAAAACATGAATGAAATATTAGGCTCTTAATGTAAATGACCTGGTTAGCATAATGCCTCGGTAGCTTCTTGCCAGGATCCACATCCATCTCCTCCTCTTCAACTGCGACTCCATCTTCTTGTTTGTCATCTACCTTGTCTTCCTCCTTCTCTGTCCAGTCCCCTTCAGCCAGTCGACGGGCATGGTTTACATAGTCTAACCGTTTCCTAAGAAAAGGTTACATCTAAGCATCAAAGAACTAATATTTTCTCCAATACATAAAAAATTAAGCAAAGAACACATTAAATTTAACAAGTGGATGTTATTCACTGCAGTTCCAGTTCTGAAAAATACTGCACTGCAACAGTGTGACTGGGCCCTTAGAGTTTACACCTACTTTAAAGCCGACCCCCATTTTTTTAAACCCCTGCTTACTGGGTTGTGGGTTCTGCACAGTACATACTCACCCACCCACCCAGCGTTATCCTGCCAAGATCCTCATCACTTCTCATCAACTCTATTTGGGTGCCCTATACCAAGCAACCAATTGGAATTCACTTTGCTGAAGTTAGACCAAAACAATTTAGATTCTGATTAATAGCTATTACTTACCTTTCTTACTTTATTTGTATGTAAATCCTAACAATGAAATCCTCCTATTTGTTCCCTTTTGCTCCTAAAAAAAATACCATGGGAACCTTTTGTTTATATGTTCTGTAAGTGCAAAATATAGCTGTTGGTCCACCCAAAATCTTGTGAGCTGATGACTTCCTGTGTATCCTGCATGTGCTGCACTCTTATCAGTTACAGTGTTTCCAGTTATCTTGGGGGACTACAGAACACTTTTAATCAAGAACAGAGGGAGAGTCTCTGTATTATAAATTTGATGCGACATGCCCCCTCTGGCCACCATGTTATGTTGAGGTAGGTGGGTGGGGTCAGTAAAATTGTCTTGAAGGGTACTTTCACACCAGTGCCGCCCGAGCGATAGCGGTAAAACATCGCTAATTTGTGCCGCTTTTAGGCTCTGCTATTCGGATGGCAGCGGTGCACTTTTAACCCCCCCCCCCCAAGGGCTTAAAAGTGCCGGCTAGCAGCACTTCCGAAGCGGCGTGCAGCCACTACAGAAGCGCTGCCCGATTGTTTTCAATGGGCAGGGGCGGTGGAGGATCGCTGTATACACCGCTCCCACACCACCCCAAAGATGCGGCTTGCAGGACTTTTTTTTTTTTTTTTACTATCCTGCACGCGCACCGCCCCAGTGTGAAAGCACTCAGGCTTTCACACTGGAGTGGATGGGGGGGAGGGAGTGTGGAGTTTTTCAGGCACTTTAAAGGTGCTATTTTTAGCAGTAAAGCACCTGAAAAACGTTCTGCTGTGAAAGGGGTCATACTGTCTATTATTAGCCCCCCACTCCTCAGCTGCAAATCTACAAAGCATCCTCCACATCGAAGGACAGGTGAGCCGAATCATATTACACTTTTTGAGTTTTGATACATTTTAGCTAGGGATGCACCGATACCATTTTTTTAAAACTGAGTACAAGTACCAATAGCCACTTCAGCTCAGAAAGGTTTACCCCCTTCATGACTACGCCATTTTTGCGATAAGACGCCGAGTTATTTTAACTGACAATTGTGTGGTCGTGTGATGCTTTACCCAAATAAAATGTATGTCCTTTTTTTCCCCACAAATAGAGCTTTCTTTTGGTGGTATTTGATCACCTCTGCAGTTTTTAGTTTTTGCGCTATAAACAAAAAAACAAGTATGACTAACCGGTAACTTGTTTTCCAATAGTCTTTCAGGACAGCACCCGAGAGATCATGGCTCCTCCTTTAATAGGAAACACCTCACCATTCAGGATTCAAAAGGAGGCCTCCAGGCCAATATCATCAGTTGTTTGTAGAGAACCTCCAGCCCCTGCTGATACACATAAGCAACAGTTATGTCATAGTATACAGCAGTATTAAAACAGGGAGGGTTATTGCTGTCCTGAAAGACTATTGGAAAACAAGTTACCGGTAAGTCTAACTTCATTTTTCCCAAAATGTCTCTCAGGACAGCACCCGAGAGGATAATCGAGACTTACCCTCATTAGGGTGGGACAACAGCCTGCAAGACTTTTCTACCAAAAGCCTAGTCCTGTGCTGTCAAGAGGTCTAACCTATAGTGGCGGGCAAAGGTCGTCAGACTTGACCATGTGGCCGCTTTGCAAATCTGCTCAGTGGTGCCAACAGCTCTCTTGGCCTAACTCACCACTAAAGCTCTTGAAGAATGAGCCCAAATTCCCACTGGGCTCTCCAGTCTTGAAAGGGAGTAGGCCTCCATGATAGCCATTCTCAACCATCTGGCAATGGTTCCCTTAGTAGCTTGCTTTCCCTTCCCAGTACCAGCATGTGTAACAAATAATGCAGTAGAACGTCTAAAGTCTTTTGTGGTTTCTAAATAACATAAAACTGCTCCTTTAACATTCAGGGTATGGAATTCTTCTTCCTTCTTCCCCACCGGATTAGAGCAAAAAGGTAGGAAGTGTTATCTCCTGAGCTCAATTTTGGACTGCAGCGACCTTCGGTAAGAAATTAGGGTCAGGTTTTCAGCACAATCCGGTCTGGAAAAATAGAAAAAAATAGTTCCTTGATTGACAGCGCCTCAAGCTCACTTATTCTTCAAGCTGTGGTTATAGCAGCTAAAAAGACAGTTTTAAAGTGAATTGCTTCAATGAAGCTGAATCCATGGGCTCAAAAGGCTCCTTAGCTAGGGCTTGCTTAACAGGCAATAAGTCCCACTTCGGGCAACCTCTGGTCACCACCGGTCTAATGACTAACAGTTCTGTTGAAATCGTTTTGTCAAGAAATACTCCTAATGCAGCCACCTGGACCTTGAGGGTACTGACTGCTAGGCCTTTGTCTGCTCCTTCTTGCAAAAATTCCAGAACCGATGTAACACTCCTTTACAAGCCTGCCAGTTTTCTACTACACCAGGACTTAAAGACCTTCCAGGTTTTTGAATAAATCACTCTGGTAACCCTCTTTCTGCTTGACAGGAGAGTAGCTACCAACCTGTACGAATATCCCTTCCGCTTTAATAACTGCTCCTCAGAAGCCAAGCTGTGAGCCTTAGTTTTGCTATCTCCTGGTGGAACAGAGGAAGGACCCTGCGTCAGCAGAACCTGTCGCAACGGAAGGTGCAGAAAAGGTTCTAGTTGCATCTGGAGAAGGGCTGAAAACCAAGCCCTTTTGGGCCAGAAAGAAGTTATGAGGATTACCGTTATCTTTTCCTTTTGGATCTTCTTTATGACCTGAGGTATCAGCTGAAAGGGAGGGAAGGCATAACTGAGGTGAAACTCCCACCTGTGAGTCAGAGCGTCTAACCCCAGGGATGTGTCGGTTTGGTCCAAGGAGTAGAAGAGAGGCACCTGAGTATTTTCCTGAGTAGAAAAGAGATCTACCTCTGGCTGACCCCACGGCGGTCTGATTCGCTAGAGGACCGTTCAATCTGCAGGAATAGACCAATGATTTTTGGTCTATACCTGCTGATCGGTCCTGGCGAATTGAATGTCTTCTCTCTCTGTGTAATGTAAACTCTCCCTCTCTCCTTCCTTTTCCGATCGAGAGAGGAGATCAGAAAAGTGAGTGGCACCAACAGTACACTGATACAGTACACATAGGCACACTTTCCACCCCCAGATCGCCCCCCCCCCCCAGTTAACCCCTTCACTCCTGTCACCCCCTGTGTCACTGAGTGCAGCAATCAGATGATTCACTGATCGCTGTACTTGTGACACTAATCAGTGTTAGGGTAGGTAGTAGGCCAAGGTAGGTATAAATACCCCCCAATAATGTTTTTAACCCCTTGATTGCCCCCTGTCATCACTGTATAAGTGTCATGGGTAACGCTAGCTAGATAGTTAGGTTTTTTTTCCCCATCAGATTACCAGCCGTGTGTAATATATATGCACGATTCTGGCCAAAATGAGAATCACGATTTGCTTGCTTAGAATAAAGATCACGCGATTATCTCACAATTCTCGCGGCGTAAAATCTTACATATACAAAAAAATTGGGCTAACAGCACTGTTTAGTTTTTTTTGAACGTGTCATTTTTCCAAGAAAATTGCGTTTGAAAGACTGCTGCGCAAAAACTGTGTGACATAAAATATTGCAACAACCGCCATCTTATTCTCTAGGGTCTCTGCTAAAAAATATATATAATGTTTGGGGGTTCTAAGTCATTTTCTAGCAGAAAATACTGGATTTTTATTTGTAAGCAGCAAATGTCAGAAAAGATTTAGTCTTTAAATGGTTAAACTAAACTCTTCTATAAATGGGAGTTCAACCCTTTGATCATTTGAAACATAGTATCTTTTTACTTCTTTTATCAACGTGAGTTGGCTCTCTGCCCAGACTTGGCAGTCTGCCCAGATAGGAGAGACTCAAGTCGCTCTGACTTTAGAAAAAGATTCCTGGGGAGACTTCAGACTTGCATTGACTTCTATTACAGTCAAGTCGCGCTGAGTCGCCCCGCAAGTCAGACTCCATTAACTGCACTGAATATGGCAGTAATATGTGATGGAGATTGCGTGGGGGGGTGAATCGAGATTGCGATTTTAATACGATTAATCGTGTGTGTGTGTGTGTGTATATATATATATATATATATATATATATATATATACACATATACACATACACACACATACATACACACACACACACACACACACACACATGCCTTTTATAGGTTTAAACCCCTGATTGCCTGGTGGTGACCTCAGTTAGGTTTTAGCATGCGTTAGGGTCAGAGTAAATACCAGGCAGGGCCAGTTAGTTAGGTACTCTGACACGCACACATTAGATAGGTGTTAGATACTATTGCAGTATCTGATCTAATCAGATTTATACTAGCGTCCCCACTAGATTAGTGTTATAAAAAAAGTGGCGTTAGCGGGATCAGCCCAGATACCTGCTAGCACCTGCGTTTAGACCCTCCGCCCAGCCCACCCAAGTGCAAGATCAATAGATCGCTGACACTTACAAAACACATCACACATATCTGCAGCGTTCGTAGAGATCACGCCAGATCCCTGCGAAATCTGACAGCGATTTTGGTAGCAACTTGAAACAGGCTCTGCCAACCAGATGCGCTTTTTTACCTGTGAGTCACACTAGTGTACCTATAACTTTAGAGCCCAACATGTCAAATCCGAGGTACACTAGTGAAGAGGCCTGCTAAGGTCAGGCGTACCCGATCCCATTCTGCTGTCACTGAGGTGCAGGGCTCTCGTGTGGAGCAGAGAGCCAGTACTAGTGCCACTACTCCTGGTGACCTGGCAAGCACCAGCGGCCTAGTACATCCTGGTCATAGACAAACCAGCCCTGCATTAACACTTGGTGACGTGGCGAGTCCCATAAGTGCAGTTCAAGCTGGTGTGGCTAGCACAAGTAGTGTCCTGCTGCCACGAAGACAAAGACAAACATAGGCCAGCAGAGCCCATAGTGCCCTTCCAGCCCCACTTGCAAACCCTGATTGGCAACCCACCACTGATGCAGCGCCCGTACTTCCCCCATTCACTGGCCAACCCGGAATTCAGGTGAATACAGTCGACTTTAGGGCCATTGATTGTTATTCACTGTTTTTCAGCGAAGATCTCTATAGATCTATTGTGAACCAAAGAAATTTATATGTTGGTCAATACATCACCACTAATCCCCATTTGTCACTTCCCAGAGACTGGAAACCAATTACGGTTCCAGAATTTGAGACCTTTCTGGGCCTTACCCTCCTCATGGGCATACATAAAAAACCTGAATTGCGGTTATATTGGTCCACGGACCCAATTCACCTTATGTCCGTGTTCTCTGCTTGCATGGCCAGGACACGATAAGAGCAGATCCTGCGGTTTATGCACTTCAACGACAATGAACTCTGTCGTCCACGGGGTGACCCTTGATATGATCAGCTCCACAAAATTCGGCCCCTCATCAACAGTGGCGCCTATATACAGCCCAGCATCACCAGATAGGGTATACAGCGTCACAGATAGGGGTATAACAGAGTCACCAGATAGGGGTATAACAGAGTCACCAGATAGGGGTATAACAGAGTCACCAGATAGGGGTATAACAGAGTCACCAGATAGGGGTATAACAGAGTAACCAGATAGGGGTATACAGAGTCACCAGATAGCAGTATAACAGAGTCACCAGATAGCAGTATAACAGAGTCACCAGATAGCAGTATAACAGAGTCACCAGATAGGGGCTCGCGGCACGGACAGTCCCCCCCCGAAGTCGGGACGAAGTCCCGAACTTACCCCATCTCTTAGCAGTCTGTCACTGTGCAGAGCTCGGCTTGCGGGGAGCGTGCTGGAGTGGATGGTCTGCTGCGTGGCTCGTGGATGGTCTGCTGCGCGGGAGTCAGGACTGAAAGCCAGCTGAATGCTGCACCTGCGCGAGTAATCACGCAGCCAGCACGTTCGCCACAGTTCCGCCCCCGCATCAAATGCCAGTCAGTCACTGGCTCAGGGCAGCAAGACTATGTGGCACCGTGCTTCTCCCAACGGCTGGTAGAATCCCGACTTAGTCAGGGGGAGAAAGCCTGCTTGAGAAGTAGTAATTTGCTTGCAGTGAAGTGGAGGGATACAAATAATATTTTCGTTCTTTACTCCCTTCACGCAGACAGGGCTGTCCAAAGTACAACGGCGACTGGTGTTGTGGGGAGAAACCCCTCTGTGTCCACGAATATAACCAAAATATGGGAGGGGTGGACCTCAACGACCAGTTATTGGAGCCGTACAAAAAAGTGTCTGTTTACTTATTCCAATTGGCTATGCTGAACGCTTATGTGCTATACAAAGCGTCAGGATGGACTGGATCTCTCCTTCAATTCCAGGAAGAGATCGTCAGAGACCTTCTGTATCCAGTTGGCTCTGCACCCCATGTTCCCAATCCAAATGCAGTGAGCCGGTTGCATGGGCAGCATTTTCCACATGTCATCCCTGGTACCTCTACCAACCGAGCCCCCCAAAAAAGATGTTGTGTCTACCGACGACGCGGATACAGGCGTGCCACCCGTTTTTATTGCCGCTACTGTTTTGACCAGCCTGGTCTGTGCATCGGTGACTGTTTCGAGCACTACCGTACACTAGCTGAGTATTAGAGCTGCACAATTAATCATAATAAAATCGCGATCTCGATTTACCTCCCCTGCGATCTCCATCAGGCCTTACCGCGATTTTCAGTGCAGTTAATGGAGTCCGACTTGCGGGGCGACTAGACTGTAATAAAAGTCAATGCAAGTCGTCTGAAGTCTTTTCTAAGTCGGAGCGACTTGAGTCTTTCGGCAGACTGCCAAGTAATTACTTCAAAGGAATGAACTCCGTGTATAGAAGATGTTTGGTTTAACCATTTAAATCTTTTCTGATTTGCTGCATACAAATAAAAATCCAGTATTTTTGCTAGAAAATTACTTAATGACAAACATATATATTTTTTTTTAGCAGAGACCCTAGAGAATAAGAAGACGGTTGTTGCAATAGTTTATGTCACACGGTATTTGCGCAGCGGTCTTTCAAAGCCAATTTTTTTGGAAAAATTACCCTTTCAAAAAAAAAAAAATAAATAAATAATAAATAAAATAAACAGTGCTGTTGTCCCAATTTTTTTGTATATGTAAGATGTTACGCCGCGAGAAATGTGAGAGAATCGTGATCTTTATTCTAAGCAAAAAAATTGTAAATCTCATTTTGGCCAGAATCGTGCAGCTCTATTCAGTATTAGCATAAGAAACAGCACTACACAGGAATAGGGCACACTATCACAGGGTCTCCAAAATGTCACCGGATTTTGAGAGACCCCAACCTGGAACTACTGTTAAAAAAAAAAAATAAAGCGTACCTTAAAAAAACAAAAAAAATATAAAATAATAAAAGCCAAAAATAGTTATACGTTTCTTGTTTTTCTATCTCTATTTTCTCTCCATTCTCTTTCTATTGCTCTCTGTATTGTTTTTTATGCATACCTGTAATGTTTTGTTACTGTTTTTTATAATGTTTTATTTTGCAGGTATGTAATGTTTTTATAATGTTTTCCTGTAATGTTTTATTATTTTTCTTCTTAGCAGGAATGTTATTTTTTATATGTCACTGTGTTTTATTTAACTTTATTTGGTTTTCAGGTACGCCAACTGCAGCACTGATTTATTTAGGGTGACAGCAACAGCGCTTGCTCCCAGCATAGATAAAGCAGTGATTCCAGTGTTGTTGGAGGCGATTTCACCACCACAGTTAAAAAAAGAGCATATATACTGGAGCATAGGGGCAGGGGTGGAAATTGGGGCGAATTGCCCCTATTCTCTGGTATATGTTTTTAAAAAAGGGGCTATGCCCACCATTAGACGTGGGTGGATGAAGGGAGGTTTTCTAATGGTGGGCATACCCACCGATTGATTCTTTTTTTTTCCATTAAACCCACAGGCTGCATGAAAAAAAAAACAACATTACAACATATGCCCAACAAGGACCAGCGACACATTAAAGTGGTTGTCAACTTGTGACAACCACTTTAACCTACAGATAAGCCTATAATAAGGCTTACCTGTAGGTGCCTTGCATATCTCCTAAACCTGTACGGTTCAGGAGATATGCAGTGTATGCGCTGTGCCGACGTCATGTCGGCACATGCACAGTGAAGAAACGGCCTCTGTGCCGTTACTCCACTGCGATCGTGCCGTGACTGGTGGCTCCCGCTCGCATGCGCGGGAGTGATGTCACGCGACTCCTGCCAGTCACAGCGCCGGAGTTGCGGCCCCTGGAGGAAGAGGGGCTAAAGATGGACACGGCCAGCACAGGGGACATCGCTGGACATCGCAGGCTTCGTTTGCAGGTAAGTGGCACATAATGGGCTACTATGCGATGCATAATAGCCCATTATGCTTCTACATTACAGGGGTATATTGAGGAAGTAAACCCTGGGTTTACTTCCTCTTTAATATGTTGCTGGTCTTAGAGTGGGTATAACCAGAATGATGCCTGCAGATACAGGTATCATCTAGGTATCGTTCTTTTCAGCCGGTGGTCGGCTTTCATGTAAAAGCAATCCTAGCAGCCGATTAGCTGCTAGACTGCTTTTACAAGCAGTGGGAGGAAATGCCTCTCCCCCTCCCGCCGTCTTCCATGGTTTTCTCGGGCTCTCCTGTCCCACCGGGGAACCCGAGAATGCAGCCGATTGTTCCGACAGCTGACCATAGAGCTGATCCAAGACTAGAATTGCTCCAATCATCTCTATGACCTAAGATACCAGAGGCTACGAGCATTTCATAACTTCGGTTTCGTCTGATATAAACCGCGCCATTGGGAAATTGGGGAAGCATCTTATCACACCAATTTTGGTGTGGTCAGATGCTTTAAGGGCTGAGGAGAGATCTAGAGTCTAATAGACTGCAAATAAAAAAAATATGCGACACTACTTATTTTTATCATAGAGGATATTTAAATTTGCCATGATAACAATAAAAATGATAGAAAGAAAAAAGATGAAAGGGACAGTGTGAAAATAAAATAAAAATGAATAATTAAAAAAAAAACTAAAAAAAAAAAATGCACCCCCGTCCCCCTGTGCACGCGCGCAAAGGTGAACGCAAGCGTCAGTCTTGTGTCGTATGTAAACAGCAATTGCACCATGCATGTGAGGTATCACCGTGAACGTCAGATCAAGGGCAGGAATTCTAGCAGTAAACCTCCTCTGCAGATCTAAAGTTGTAACCTGTAAAGGTTTTTAAAGATGTATATAGTTTGTCAATGCTGTGCGGGTACGCGCTATTTTTAAAGCATGTCATGTTTGGTGTCTGTGTACTCGGCATGAGATTATCTTTTATATTTCACCAAATATTTGGACAATATAGTGTCTTTTTGTACATTAAAATTTAAAAAAGTATTTCTTTTCCCAAAAATTGATTTTTAAAAATTGCTGCGCAAATACTTTGTGAAAAAAAAATTGCAACACCCACCATTTTAATCTGTAGAGCCTCTGCTTTAAAAAAATATATAATGTTTGGGGGTTCAAAGTAATTTTCTATCACAAAAAAGTATATTTTCTTGTAAACAAAAAGTGTCAGAAAAGACTTGGTGGGTGATGTGTGGCATAGCCTTCTAATGTTGGGCATAAAATGCCAGGACAGTTTGAAACCCCCCCAAATGACCCCATTTTGGAAAGTAGACACCCCAAGCTATTTGCTGAGAGGCATGTTGAGTCCATGGAATATTTTATTTTTTGTCGCAAGTGATTGAAAAATGACAAATAAAAAAATTACACAAAGTTGTCACTGAAATTATATATTGCTCACACATGCCATGGGTATATATAAAATGACACCCCAAAATACATTCTGCTGCTTCTCCTGAGCATAGGGATACCCCATGTGTGAGACTTTTTGGGAGCCTATACGCGTACAGGACCCCAAAAACACCATCTTAACATGGCGATTTTACTCCTCAGTACCTATCACGGTTTCGGAGGCCCTGAAATGTCAAAGTAGCACAAAAGCCCCTCCTCACTGCCTATCACAGTTTGGGAGGCCATGGAATGCCCAGATAGCACAAAACCCCCCAAATGACCCCATTTTGGAAAGTAGAAACTCCAAGCTGAGAGGCACGCTGAGTATTTTGCAGGTCTCGCTTTTTGTCACAAAGTTTTGAAATTTGAAAAAAAAAAAAAAATACATTTCCGTTTATTTCTTCACTTTCCAAAACAAATGAGAGCTGCAAAATACTTCACTACGCCACGCCTCTCAGCAAGTAGCTTGGGGTGTCTACTTTCCAAAATGGGGTCATTTGGGGGGGGGGGTTGCTATCTGGGCATTTCATGGCCTCCGCAACTGTGATAGGTAGTGTGGGGTGAAGGCATACATTTTTGCCCTTAGAAATCCTGAAGGCGGTGATTGGTTTTTGGGGTTCTGTACGCGGGTAGGCTCCCAAAAAGTCTCACATATGGGGTATCCCCCTACTCAGGAGAAGCAGCAGAATGTATTTTGGGGTACAATTCCACATATACCCATGGCATGTGTGAGCAATATATCATTTCAGTGACAACTTTGTGTCATTTTTTTTTTTTTTGCCATTTTTCAAATCACTTGTGACAAAAAAAGAAAATATTCAATGGGCTCAACATGCCTCTCAGTAAATTCCTGGGGTGTCTACTTTTCAAAATGGGGTCATTTGGGGGGGGGGGGGGTTACTGCCCTCCCATTATAGCACCCCAGGAAATAAGATAGACAGTCATAAAATAAAGGCTGCGCAAATTACAGAAAATGTACCCTCGTTTGTAGACGCTATAACTTTTGTGCATACCAATGAATATACGCTAACTGACTTTTTTTTACCCGAGACATGTGGCTGAATGCATTTTGGCAAAAATTTATGACTAACATTTAGTTTATTGTATTTTTCTAATAACAAAAAGTAGAAAAATATCTTTTTTTTTCAAAATTTTCGTTCTTTTTTCGTTTATATCGCAAAAAATAAAAAGTGCAGAGGTGGAAAATACCACGAAAAGAAATCTCTATTTGTGGGGAAAAAAAAGGACACAAATTTAGTTTGGGCATAGAGGGGGGTAAGGAGTCCTTAAAGCGGAAGTTCCACTTTTGAGTGGAACTCCGCTTTAAGCGGTTAAAGTACTGGCCGATACCGGTGCCTATTGCCTAGGAATGCTGGATAGAGGGGTGGTAATAATAATAATAATACTACTTAAGTGAAAATAAACAAAAAATAAAAGTATAAATAAATTGATTATTATTTATTGAATTAATAAATGCAAAAATTATATCCAACAACCAGTCCTTGAAGTGCAAAGTCATTAAAGTACAGACATCTTGAATTGAGATAATATACAGTCTCTGCATAAAAGCCCAAAATACTGCTGTATATACACCATGCCGAAATTGTGTGTATCATACAAACATGGGAAACACTGGGCAAAGGAGAAAACTAAACAAAGTTCCAGCTGAAAGAAGTAGTTAACCTTATTATAAAGTGGAATTAAGATTGTCCACTCACATGCCGCTATGTGTGGAGAGGACCCCGAATGCATGGCTCAACAAGAAGCTCCTGGCCAGGGAGAAAAGGAGCAGATGTAACAGCTGGGTAAAAACCGGTGGAGCAGCTAGAAGAAGAGAGCCGCCCACAGCCACTGCTGACAACCAGGAAGATGCCAGACCCGCTAGGAGAACACACTGCAGCTAGCGAGAGAGAAAGGAGGAGGTGGGGAAGGCACTTGGCATAGCCAGCGAGAAAGGAGGTGGTGGGGAAGGCACCTGGCATAGCTGGCGAGAAAGGAGGTGGTGGGGAAGGCACCTGGCATAGCTGGCGAGAGAGGAGGTGGTGGGGAAGGCCCCTGGCATAGCTGGCAAGAGAGGAGGTGGTGGGGAAGGCCCCTGGCATTGCTGGCGAGAGAGGTGGTGGTGGGGAAGGCCCCTGGCATTGCTGGCAAGAGAAGAGGAGGTGGGGAAGGCCCCTCGCATAGCTGGTGAGAGAGGAGGAGGTGGGGAAGGCACCTGGCGAGAGAGGAGGTGGTGGGGAAGGCACCCGGCAAATCTAGTGGGAGGGAAAGGAAGAGGCAAGGGCAGAAGAGACAGCGGGCAGGAGGGAAGGAGACGAGGACAGTCACAGCTGAAACGTCATAGTTCGTTAAGGATGCGGCGGCCTCACTCCTTAACAACTGATAATTGCCACCATTCTCTTGTTACATTCCCCTGTCAACAGCTGAAAAAACTGAACCTGAAGTTATCGGTTTCCAGTATTGGAGCATTTGCATGAGTACCGACACTTGTGCAAATGCTTAGTATTGGCACCGATAACGATACCAGTATCGGTATCTGTGCAACCCTAATTTTAACTAATAGGATTTCTTTATTTATTAGTGTTATACATTGCCAACACCTTTTTTTCAATAAACCAATAATTATCATGTTGATGTTGAAATAATCCATACCCCTAAATATCCAAAATTTCAAGAAACAGCCGTAAACATTTCAGTCAAGAATGTCCTATAGCTCACGCTTTTTGTAGTTCCAGGAGTTTCCTCCGGCGTTCACTCTGTTCTAGAGAGCTGTATTTGCCCTTGTACTGTGCCAGTCGCGGGTGGGGAGCAGATGTGCTGTTAAGTTGTGAAGAAACCGAAAAGCTTCCGGCGAGGGCTTCTGTGAGAGTGTCCATTCCCAAGGTTTAGTTGACTGGGAGACACAGACAACCCTGTAAAGACATGAAACACCATATACTGATTATGAAATGTAGGAGCCACTTAGGATACTGATAGAATACCCAACTCCTGCAGATCTTTATTGGACACACCAGATATAAAAAGGCCACAAATTTACTGTAGGATGTTAGTTTACCTTTTTATTCTTTCTGAAATGAAACACTTTAAAGCTCAGTCACTAGAAAAGGGACATGTTTCATTCAATGTAGTACTGTCCCTGGTGCTGGAAGTTGGTGCTAAAACTTTTTTTAAACGTAAAAGTGTAAGTTCACCAAAAATCCTTCTATGCAATTCTATATCCTCTGAATGGTACATACCAGCACTCCTCCTGCTGTAAATGGTGCACGTCCTCCCATTACAGATGCAGATTTTCGGAAACCTCCACAAAAACAACTGGCCCCTCATCCTCCTCCATCCTACTGTTTACAGAACTGGCTGAACATTGCTTTAATGAGCCCCCTAGCAGCCCTGCTCCATCCCTAAAAGGGGCTGTAAAGGTTTGTTATACTTGCCTCCTCTGTGCAAGGGTTTTGCACAGAGTGGCCCCAATCCTCCTCTTCTGGGGTGTCCCGGCGGCGCTCCTGGCCCCTCCTCTTCTCAAGTGCGCCCTCAAAGAAGCGCTTTCCCTGGGGGCACTGGTGCGGGTATGCTCCTGAGTCCTGCTGCTGTGTCCATTGACACAGACAGCAGGACTCTCGGCCCAGCCCCCCGTGTCACTGGAATTGATTGACAGCAGCGGGACCCAATGGCTCCTGCTATTATCACTCTATCCAATGAGGACCCGAGTCAGTGGCTGGAGCTACTGTGCCTGTCCCCATCGCTGGAATGATCAGGTCCAGGTAAGTAAAAGGGGGGCTGATGCACTACAGAAGGTATTTCACTTTAATGCATAGAATGCTTTAAAGGTTAAAAACATTGAGGGTTTACAACCCCTCTAATAACTGTACTATCACTTCTCAGAATGAAATGCGCTCTATGAATGGAGGACAGGCAAATTAATAAAAGGTCCACCTTATCCATTAATTGCAGCCACCAGCACAAGGGACGCTTTTCATTCAATGCAAGCATCCTCCTGGTGCTAAATCAAATAAAACACAATTTAAGAAAACTTAAGATTTAGGGCTGACAGACAAAGCTAAACTCAGGATTCAGATAAAACATTGCCTCCGAAGACAGCTGCCCAGTGTACATGGAATAAATATGTTGTCGCTATCAGCGACCACTGTGCTGAGAATTAACTCTGTGCAGACGAATGGTCTTTAGTTTGCTGTTATGTTCATCCATGTTACAACCCCTGATAAAACAAATTCTTTTAGCTCTCTTATTTTTAAAGTAGACAATTCACAGTAGACAATGTTTATTTCTTCTAGTTTAGTAACATGGTCATTTTAAAGTGAATCCAGGCCTCCCCCCAAAAAAAAAATGTAATGAAGAACCGCCTGTAAAAAAAAAAGCACAGTTAATACCTACCTGGCCCACTGCCTGCGCCATTGATCTTTGCAGCATTGAAGAGATATTGCTGCCTATACTCACCTTCACTCCAGCTCTGCGGTGTCCCAGATCTCCCTCACTAGCCACTGACATCTTAGGCCTGTCTTCTTCCGGTTACCGGACTCCAGACGTTTTGCACATGTGCAGCTCAATGCACGATGAAGGCAAGCAAGAAAAAAAACTAATGCAGAAGAGATATAGTATGTGCCTTCTGCATTAAAAATCCTACCTGTTTGTACTTTTTTTCTACTAAAGTTACACTTGAAGGATCTTCAGCACCCAACACTTCCAGATGTGTCAGATGCCTAGCCCCCCGCTGAGCCCTGCAGTTCCATCCATCAGCCCCTATTATCAATACTGTGCCCTGTATTATAATAGATGCCACAGGCAGCGAAATCCATCCAAGAGAGCAATGATCAATGGTACAGGAAGCAAGACAGGTAATTATTAATTTTGTTCTTCCACAAGTACTTCATTAATTTTTTTGGAGTTAAAGCTGAGCTCCAGACAGATATATAAAATAAGAACGATTACATGCAATTAGTGCAAGAATTTTCCCCGACCATTCCAGATTTCACAGAACTATCCAGAATGTTTAACACATTTCAGAGGTCCAGCAAAAAGCTCCAGTTCTGTATCCACCATCAACCAGAAAGATTCCCTGCAGGACAAAAAACCACCAGACATTTTTTCTTCTTACTGACTATGGACACAAGTCATGTTTTCCTACCACTGACCCCTGGGAAATAGTAGTTGTAAACCATTACATATACTCAGTGAAGTGACTGGCTTCAGGTGATACACCGAGATTAAACAAATCCTCCTACTTAAGTTTTACTTGTCGATCTGCAACCCTTTCTTCTCTATATCCGCTCAAAGTGCTGAATTTTAAAGCTTGTCTGAGAGTTCAGAAAAAAGGGGGCAGAGAGCTGAAGTTATACTATGCAGAGCTCAGTGAGGAGAGCTCTGACAGTTGATTGGGGGGTAGGAACACACCCCCCTCCACACAGCACACAAAGCTGAGGCTGTCAATCAGCTGGAGGTCCCTCCCCTGTCACCTTTTTTCTCTTGGCGTCAGGAAAACTTATCAGAAACGATTCATGCAGATAGCAGAGGAAGGAAGCAGCAGACAAAAGTGACACTTATTTGAGACAAGTACACACTATAGAGGGATATGCTTTGTTCATGTTTCATGTCTGAGGTTTACACCCATTTTAGCAAAGGTGTCATCCTAAGGATATTGACATCAGATATTTTTTTTTCCTGCTGACACTGGGGATAGATTCTTTCTTAAATTTCTATGCTGTCACATGACCACAAAGCCGCTGTGTACAACAGTGTGGAATTCCCTAGAGCAGTGACATAACCCACCTGCATCAACTGCTCTAGGTGTTGTCAGAGAGGGAAGTCTAACCCCACCAATGGTCACAAAAAAAAGAAAAGGTATTTCCACTGTGATTTGTGCTTCATTGTATGCATTATGATATGGGGGGGGGGTGCGGTGTCAGTGTTTAACCACTTCAATACTGGGCACTTAAACCCCCTTCCTTCCCGGACCAATTTTCAGCTTTCAGCGCTGTTGCAGTTTGAATGACAATTGTGCGGTCATGCGACACTGTACCCATATGAAATTTTTATCATTTTTTTTCACACAAATAGAGCTTTCTTTTGGTGGTATTTAATCACCCCTGGGTTTTTTATTTTTTGCGCTATAAATTAAAAAAAGACAAAAAATTTTCAAAAACAATGCATTTTTCTGCGTTTCTGTTATAAAATTTTGCAAATAAGTAATTTCTCTTGATAAATTTTGACCAAAAATGATACTGCTACATTTCTTTGGTAAAAATAACCCAAATGGGAGTTTATTTGGTGTTGGCGGACAGACAGATGTGACGGGGACTGTGACAGATGTGACGGGGACAGACAGATGTTTTGTGTATGGTGACAGATGTTTGGGGACTGTGACAGATGTGATTGGGGACATACAGATGTTTTGGGGGCTGTTTTATGGGGACACTGACATGTATGGGGACAGGGGTATCAGTGTGCTTGGTGCACTGTGTGGGGGCGATCTGTGACAGCTTTCTGCATGAAAGCCTCACCATGCAGAAAGCTGTCACAGAGCTGGATCCAGCAGCAGCGCGGCGCGTGCCCGCGATGCAGGACGTATATATACGTCCTGTCAGAACGGGGAAGCTCCCACCCGGCCGTATATGTACAGTGGCCGGGCGGGAGGTGGTTAAAAAAGGTAGGAGTTCTAGTACTGCAATGTTTGTCATTTGTGGGAAATTTCCATTTCTACTGGCCTTACAGAAAATAACAAAAACAAGAAATAAAATGGTTCTGAAGTCGAATTGTTTTTTACCTTAATGCATTCGCCACTTGTCACCTGCCCACAGTACATTTACTGTGAGCAGTTGGCAGCTACAGGCTCAGTGACATACTAGTACGTCGCTGAGCACAGGAGTACAATGCAGCATGATCTGGACACAGCGGATCAAGGTGCTTGGTACCTGTGAGCGGCCGGCGTATCATGTGATCGCTATGACCAATCATAGCGATCACATGATTACAATGTAAACAAAACAGTTATGAATGACTTCCATTCATGACAGCTTGCTTACTATTGTCATGCTGCGATTGGCCCACAGCTATTACATGGTACCTAGCATCCTGTATCATATTATTATCTGTAGCCAATTACAGTTCACAATAGTAAGCAAGCTGTCATGAATGAAAGCCATTCATGATAGCTAAAACTACTGCTTATAACAGAGAGCATCATCACACAATAAAGGGATACCTCTGCATAATGTACACAATGTATAGACCAGTGTTTCTCAACCTTTTTTCAGTCAAGGCACCCTTTGAAAGCATGTTCAGTCTCAAGGCACCCCATTCTAAAGCTAGGTTAATATTAATGCAGGTCGTTGCCAGTATGGAAATTGCAGCTGTTCCCGCACCTGCAACTAAAACGCGCTGCACTTTACAGATGCCATTCATTGTGGATGGCACCCTTACGCATCTAGACACTTAGCATGTTTGAGGATGTGGGAACCGCTGGAAAATCGTATGGTGCAGAAGCATTTCCTGTGCGCTGCAGTTTAAAAATGGCGCAGGAACCGTTTTCCTGCATGAAAAGCAGGCACAGCAGCCCATTCAAATAAATGAGCTGCCATGCCAGAGCAAAGAGCCACAATAGTGTGAACCTAGAGCTCATTCACATGTGAGGCTGGGGTTGAGCCATGTTTTTACCATCCCATACTTATTCACAATGTCCTGTACTGCAGGAGGATGCCGAGCAGGTCAGCAGTCTACAGCTTTCTAAGTGACTGTGAGGGTTGCATGTATGTTTGAGACAGCAGATCGGCAACTCTGTAATTTAACCACTTGCCGACCGTGTAACGTAGATACACGTCGGCAAGTGGCACCCATTGTTGTGGGAGGACGTTATATAACGTCCTCCCACAATCGCGCTCCCGCGCGCCCCCTGACGACTGGACGAGCCGTAGGAGGACGTCATGTCCTGTAACACTTATTCATACCCTACCATTTTTGTACCGAGTTGGGGTCGGAGTGTACACTTACTCGAGATCCAAGTGTGATAACACCGAGAAACGAGACCGTACCGTCGAGTAAATAAACTTACCCGACGACACGGACGAAAAGTACGTCCTTTTGCCAAGGACGCGGTAAAAATTTGACGTCGCGTGTCCTTTACGAAGACGTGGTATGCTAAAAGGTCGCCAAGGGTGTAGGAGTTTGTACGATTCACAGATCTACGCATTCCCACGGTAGGTGTTACTTAC
>BLSH010258583.1:143688-167765 GCA_018402905.1 Glandirana rugosa | reverse complement strand
CAATTTTGTGGAAAAAAAAACTGAAAAAAAAAATCTTCATTTTGCAAAGAATTGTGGGAAAAAATGACAACTTCAAAAAACTCGCCATGCCTCTTACTAAATACGTTGGACTGTCTACTTTCCAAAAAGGGGTCATTTGTACTTTCCTGTCTTGTTAGGGCCTCAAGAAATGAGACAGGCCGTCAGTGCATCAGGTGTGATAAATTTTCAGTGATTGGCACCATAGATTGTAGACTCTATAACTTTCACAAAGACCAAATAATATACACTAATTTGGGTTATTTTTACCAAAGACATATAGCAGTATAAATTTTGGCCAAAATTTACGAAGAAAAATTACTAATTTGCAAAATGTTATAACAGAAATAAAGAAAAATGCATTTT
The DNA here is from genome assembly GCA_018402905.1 of Glandirana rugosa. Classification (NCBI taxonomy): domain Eukaryota; kingdom Metazoa; phylum Chordata; class Amphibia; order Anura; family Ranidae; genus Glandirana; species Glandirana rugosa. The sequence goes on along the minus strand of BLSH010258583.1, from coordinate 167,381 downwards.
TTTACAAAATTTTCGGTATTTTTCCATTTATTGCTCAAAAAATAAACACCCCAGTCGTGATTAAATACCACCAAAAGAAAGCTCTATTTGTGTGAAAAAAAGGACGAAAATTTCATTTGGGTACAGTGTAGTATGACTGAGTAATTGTCATTCAAAATGTGAGAGCACTGAAAGCTGAAAATTGGTCTGGTTAGGAAGGGGGTTTAAGTGCCCAGTTGTCAAGTGGTTAAAAAAGGTTTTACTGAATGCCTGCTTAGTAGGGAGGTTTTTGCCACAACACCCCTGGGGACTCTTTGTGGCACCCCGGTTGAGAAACGCTGGTATAGACATCCCTGTGCTCACCACTGTATGTGGAATCAGCTACTGCTGTGTGAACGACTATACAGAATTGCTAAAATGTTGCGGAAACAAAATTCCATTGTTTACTCCGAAGTGATCCGTTACTCATCTTTGAAAGGTTTCAGCCTGGTAAACTTGTCAAACTATTGCTATTCCATCACTTCAACATTGTATCAATTCTGTATAGCAGTTCCCTTTCTGCTGTAGCTAATTCTTAGACCCCTTTCACACTGAGGCAGTTTTCAGGCGTTTTAGTGCTAGAAATAGCGCTTGTAAAGCACCTGAAAACTGCCTCCCATGCCACCAGAGTGTGAAAGCCTGAGTGCTTTCACACTGGGGAGGTGCGTTTGCAGGACGTTAGGAAGAGTCCTGCAAGCAGCATCTTTGTGGCGGTTTGGGGGCGAAACCACCCCTGCCCACTGGAATGAATGGGCAGCGCTTTGGAAGTGCCGCAACACAGGCACTTTTAATCCCTAATTAACCCCTTCTTGGGGGTTAAAAGCACCCCACTAGGGGTCAAAAAGCGGCGCTTTACCAACAATGCACGGGCGGCCCCTGTGTGAAAACAGCCTAAAGCTAGGTTCACATTAGTGTGGATGCAGGAATGTGTGTAAATCGCACGCATTCCCACACGCACATGCAGCCACACATGACACAGTGCTGGTATAGGAAAGGTCCATTAGGTATATTAACCTCCCCAGCGCCAGAAGATTACAGGGGTTGGGGGAATCAGAAGGCTGAAGATTTCAACTAAATTAGCAGCCAGCATCACAAGGGAAAACACATTGACTGTAAACATCATCCCTTGTACCGATATTGTTAAACCTTTTTTTTATTAAAGTGATATTAAACCCTAAAGCAAACATTTATTATATTGCAGCTTACCAATTCTTAGATGTGGTGGCTGCATTGGCTCTCTTTTTTAGGCTCTCTTTTCACCTGGGGATCTGGCTAGTAAGTCTGCAGTTTTTCAACAGAACAGCTCCTGCAAATGTAGCTAAGTTGAGACAAGCCGTTTACAATTACCACTGACAATCATCAGCTTCTATTTACTCATGTAAAACTTTTATCCAAAAAGGAAGAAAAACTGTTGCTGTAACTGCATAATTGCAGTGTGAGCTGGAGTCTGGCTTCAATTTGTTAGTGTATCCAAGTCTGCTAGAACACCTAACACTTCTCTCTCTCCAGACTGGCAATGCTGCTGTCCAAAGGTGTCCCCTGTGCTCCTTTCATCCAGAGTGTGGGCACTGTAATACAGGATGTGTGTTACTGCCCAAATCACCAGGTGCAGCCACCACATCCAATGACTGGTAAGCTGCAATATATAACATTTTTGGTTTTGGGCTTAATACCGCTTTTAAAGTGGTTCTAAAGGCAGAAGGTGTTTTTTCTCTAGTCGTCTGTCCAGGACAGCACTAGAGAGATAGGCACCTCCTCCGAAGGCAGGAAACACATCACAAGACTTTAAAGGGAAGTCCCCGTCCGTTTGCCTTCAGTCTTTTGTGTTTCCTCCCTGGAGGAGGAGGCAGGGAACTCATCTCCATGGAGGTGGCCAAGGAGGCTAATCCAGAAGGGGGGATAGCAGGGTACCTTCGGGTGCTTGGGGGGGCCCCCGGTCGGGCCCCAGACCGGTGATTCCTTCCGGTCGTAGTCCGAGGAGGGCTCGTGCCCCCAGCATTCCAAACGACCGCATGGTGCGAACTACCGCATTGTGCGGGGCGGGCGGACCTTGAGTTCCGACCGCCGTTGCCGGAAGGAAGTTGGGTCCCCGCCGCATCGCTTCTGGTTCACGCAAAGGCGTGGACGCCGGAACGGCGGTTCTTTTGAAAAGAGGCGCCGATACACCTGCAGGGTGCTCAGCTAAGGTCGCTCTCATAAGCGCAGCAACCAAGGAAGACTGTGGACATGCTGCAAGAGAAGGAAAGGCCCAGTGATGGTGGCAGCGGTGCGGCTTCAGCTCAGGTAGGCAAGCACAAGGGTGGTGGACCTACCTAGCTGGGAAGGGGAAGGTGGAAGGTGGAGGGGGGAGGACCAGCCAATGGGTTAGGAACACCGCAGGGTTCCTCCACTTACCCCCTAGTTGGAACCGGACCCTGGCAAAGGCCTGTAATTCCGGAGCCTGGCTGTGGTGAAGGGGTGCACAATGGTGAAGGTGATGGTAGCCTGTTGATTGATGCACTAGGTCTGATAGCAGCCCTTGTCCCTCTCTTGTTTTTCCTTCTACCCTCAGCCTCAGCTTAAAGAAGCAGAGAAGCCTGGGAGAAAGAAGAAGTGCCTGTCTTGTGCGGTTAAACTTAAAGAAGGATGGAACAAGCCCCTGTGCAAGCTCTGTATAGACAAGCTGGTTTATAAGGAGGCGATGGGGGCATGTAAAGAGTTCATTTCTGGAGTCAAGAAATGATGGCAATTAGATCTATGCTGTCAGGCCTGGAAACCCCTAAACAGCCAGCGGAAGCACCCCCTGTTTCTCCCCAAAGGGAGGATGAGGAAACGGGATGAGAGCCTGGACTCCCTCGAGGAGCTCAGTGTAGCGTCCTCCTCTAGGGACACTGCAGCCCAGGAATCAAGGTCTCCCCGGTACAAGCTCTCATTAGAGGAAGTAGAGTCCTTGCTGGATGTTATCTATGAGACCTTGGAGATGAAAGAAGAGCAGGCAGAGCTATCCTTACATGACCGGATGTACCAGTCCTTGAGAGAGGAACAGGGTTGGGTCTTGCCGGTTCATAGCGCACTCTCAGATGCCATCAAAAAAGAATGGTTAGAGCCTGAGAAGAAGCTCTTCTTTCCTAAGAGTCTTAAAAGAAGGTATCCGTTTAGTGAGGACCCCTCCTGCGTATGGAACAAAGTTCCAAAGTTGGACGCAGCCTTCTCCCAGTGTGCAAAATCGACAGACCTGGCCTTTGAGGACATGGGGGTCCTGAAAGAGCCCATGGACAAAAGGATGGAGGTCTTGTTGAAACGATCCTGGGAAGTGGTTATGGCTAGTCTTAAACCGACAATGGCCACAACCGTCGTTGCCAGAAACCTCGAAGTTTGGTTAGACAAACTGAGGTCACATTTGGAAGGGGGCACCTCACGAAAGGAGATCTTAGACTCCCTGCCAATGCTGGAGAAAGCGGCCGGTTATATGGCAGATGCCTCTGCAGAAGCGGTAAAGATGTCCGCGAAAGCTGCAGCATTGGTAAACTCCTCGCGCAGAGCCTTATGGTTGAAATCCTGGGCAGGGGACCCGGCCTCTAAAATTAGGCTATGCGGGTTACCTTTCGAGGGGGATCTCCTGTTTGGTCCGGACCTGGACAAAGTCTTAGACCGAACAGCAGATAAGTAAAAGGCCTTTCCCGTGAAAAACAAAAAGGCCTTGGCAAAACGTTTTTTCGTCCCCAAAGGGCTCAGGCGGAGACCTCAAAAGGGACAGCCACAAAGAGGCAGTGGGGGAAAGGGAAGCAGAGGAGAAGTGTCCTCCTTTCTTCTCCTAAAAAAACCCAAAAACCTCAGTGACTCCATCCCAGTGGGAGGGAGATTGGGGCAGTACCTCCCACAGTGGGAAGAGGTTACCCCAAAGAAATTTATTCAGGGGATCCTCCGAGAAGGATATCGGATTCACCTGGAAGGGTCGCCACCCACAAGGCTATTGGTGACCTCCCCTCCAAAAGATCCCTGGAAGGCATCGGCCTTGCAGGCGCAGATTGCCGACCTGGTAGACCAGAGAGTACTGGTCCTGGTACCTCAAGAAGAGGTGAACCAGGGTTTTTACTCGCACGTCTTCATGGTGCAGAAACCATCGGGGAAGTACCGCCTCATAATAAATCTAAGAGACCTAAACGAGTGGGTAGTTTACGAAGGGTTCAGGATGGAGACTATCTGGACGGTGAAAGCCATAATCCCCCCAGAATGTTTTTAGGCATCTCTCGACTTGAGGGACGCATATTTACACGTACCCATCCACAAAGTCTCAAAAGTTTCTAAGGGTCGCGATCAGATGGGGAAAAGAGGTTCACCACCTGCAATTCGGGGCCCTCCCATTCGGTCTCTCGTCCTCCCCCAGGATCTTCACGAAAATCCTGGCGGAGGCTCTGGTTCCCCTCAGGCTAAAGGGGATAGCGGTCATCCCCTACTTGGACGACCTTCTGTTTTTTGCCCCCTCCAAGCACCAGCTGGATTAGGACCTGAGATCAGCAGTCTCCTTATTGGAGAGCTTGGGGTGGCTGCTGAACAGGGAAAAACCAAACCTGACGCCATCCCAGTCGCTTCGCTACCTAGGTTTCATGGTGGATTCTGTGTAGCTGAAAGTCTTCCTCACGGGAGAGAAGGTAGAAAAGGTGAAGGCCACGGCAGCGTCTCTTCAGACCAACATCGAGGTGTCGGTTCGGACGGCAATGTTGGGCCTAGGCCTTTTACAAGCGATGATGGCAGCAGTCCCCTGGGCCATGGCCCACTGCAGGCGCTTACAAGCAGAAATCCTGAAAAGCTGGGATGGGACTCAGGAGTCCCTGGACAAGACCTTCCGCCTATCCACAGAGGCAAAGAGCTCATCATGGTGGTGGAGGGACGAGGCGAACCTGGTCCGGGGCCTTCCATGGATCACTCCGGTGTCCATCCGAATCACCGCAGACGCCAGTGCCTGGGAATGGGGGGCCCATTGGGGTCTCAAAGTGGCACAATGGCGTTGGTCCAAGGCAGACTCCAGAAGGTCTGCGAACTGGAGGGAACTGCAGGCAATGTGGGAAGCCCTAAAGGTTTTTTCCCAAGACATAAAAGGACACCATGTACAAGTCCTCTCGGACAATGTAGTGGCGGTGTCTTATGTCAACAAGTAGGGGGGCACAAGATGTCAATCTTTGATCCACATGACAAACATTATGTTCCAGTGGATCGAGAAGAACTTGGAGTCAATCTCAGCGGTGCACCACAGAGGGGTAGACAACCGTCTGGCAGATTTTCCGAGCATCCAGTGCTGGAAACCGAATGGTCCCTAAACAAGGAAGTCTTTCGGCAACTAATAAAAAAATGGGGATGCCCAGAGGTGGACCTGTTTGCCAGCAAAGAGAATGCCAAACTCCCAAGTTACTTTTCACTGGAAAGAGATCCAAGAGCTCAGGGGATAGATGCCTTAGCCCAGGGGTGGCATTACAACCTGGACTATGCCTACCCTCCGTTCAAACTCATCCCCAGAGTGCTAAGAAAATTCCTGCAGGAAAACACCAACATGATCCTTGTGGTCCCATATTGGCCACGGAGACCATGGTTCTCCCGGCTGCTGCATCTGGCAGTGGAGCCTCCCCTATTTTTTCCCGAAAGGGAAGACCTTCTCTCAGGGACCGGTCCTGATGTCGAAGGTCCGGAACATGAAATTATCGGCCTGGTATCTGAAGAAAGCCTCCTGGAGAGAAAGGGGCTTTCAGATAAGGTGGTCAACACCATCCTGCTAAGCAGGAAGCGAGTAACCCAGGCCATTTACTCCAAATATTACTCAAAATATTGGAAGATTTTTTGTGTTTTCCTAAATGCCAAAAAAATGGCAGCAGGAATTCCGGCCGTCCTGGAGTTTTTACAGGAGGGCACGGATCAAGGGTTGGCTATCAGTACACTGAAAGTTCAAGTGGCAGCGCTTTCGGTATTATTGGAACAGCCCCTGGCTTTAGATCCTCTTATTAGTAGGTTCTTCATAGGGCTGGCAAGAATTAGACCAGTTCCTTTTAAAGTTCTCCCTAAATGGGATCTGTCAATAGTACTACAAGGTTGGATAGCACTATCCCTAAAAGGAAACCTGTCCTTGAGGATGATTAGCCTCAAGACAGCTTTTTTGGTGGCCGTCACAACGGCCAGGCAGGTGAGCGAATTGCAGGCGCTCTCTATGAAAGAGCCCTTTCTCCAGGTCTTTGATGACAGGCTGGTGTTGCGCACGGACCCGGGGTTCCTGCCCAAAGTGGCATCTGATCATAACAGGTCCCAAGAGATTGTTCTGCCTTCCTTTTCAGCGTCTCCATCTAACCCGAAGGAAGTTGAGTTCCAACAATTAGACATGAGGGCTTGTACCCTACAATACCTTGAAATGTCCAAGGAAATTAGGAAGTCTAATGCTCTGTTTGTGCTGCACGCAGGGAAGAAAATGGGTTTCCAAGCTTCAAAAAACACAATTGCTCATTGGATAAAGCAAGCTATTGTGGAGGCATACAAAGCTTTAGGGAAGGAGTGTCCTTTTTCCCCTATCGCCCATTCCACTCGGGCGCTGTCTGCTTCCTGGGCTGAGCAAGCTGGAGCCACACCAGAACAGATCTGTCGGGCCGCAACATGGTCAAGCTACTCGACATTTATTAACCACTTCCCAACCGCGTGCCATGTTTTCACGGTGGCAGTTGGGATGCTGAGCGCAAATCGCCATAAAAACACAGCGATCTGCGAACAGCCGCTAGGGGGCGCGCGCCGCACTCCTGAGGAGTGTGCCCGTGGCTCGGGCGGACCCGATGTCCGCCGGCGAGCCGCGATGAGCGGCCACAGGGAAAGAACGGGGAACCGCCGATGTAAACACGGCGGTTCCCCATTCTGTTAGTGCAGGCATGGGTGATCTACTGTAGCCCAACCCCCCCCCCCCCCCCCAGTAAGAACACACCCAGGGAACACAGTTAACCCCTAGCTCTCCCCCCCAGGTCAACCCCTTCATGACATTTATACAGTAATCAGTGGACATTTAAATTTCTGATCGCTGAATAAATGTCATTGGTCCCAAAAAAAGTGTCAAAAATGTCCGCTGCAATATCGCAGTACCACTAAAAATCGCACATCGCCATTACTAGTAAAAAATAAATAAAAACCCCAGAAATTAATTCTCATCATCTGTAAACGCGGCCATTTTTGCGCAAACCAATCAATAAACGCCGATTGCGATTTTTTTTATCACAAATATGAGGAAGAATATAAATTGCACAACACCGGTGAAAAAAATGTTTTTTTATATTTTTTTTGGATTTGAAATTTAGCAAAAAGTAAGAAATTTGAGTTTTTTTGCAAAATGGTCGCTTTTCTTTTGTTTATAGCAGCGATCATAAATGAAGTAGAGGCGATCAAATACCACCAAAAGAAAGCTCTATTTGTGGGGGAAAAAAACGCAAATTTTGTTTGGGTGCAACGTCGCACGACCGCGCAATTGTCAGTTAAAGCGTGTTGCTTTAACGCAGTGCTGAATCGCAAAAACTGCTCTGGTCCTAAAGCTGGAAAACCTTCCAGTTGGTAAGCGGTTAAACACTATAGACTGGACCTTATCTCTGCGCAAGATCAGGCGTTTGGGAGAAAGGTTCTTCAGGCGGTAGTCCCCCCCCCTAATCCGGTAAGATCTCGCTGATCCTCTCTAGTGCTGTCCTGGACAGACGACTAGAGAAAACTAGAGTTAGACTTACCGGTAACTGTTTCTAGGAGTCGTCCAGGACAGCAGTGATTCCTTCCCTATTTGCTGTGATAACTTTGGACGAGTATGTTTTTGTTTCTTGCAGAAACCACTGGGGTCCAGGGGAGTTCTCGATTAAAGACTGAAGGCGAACGGATGGGGACCGCCCTTTAAAGTCTTGTGATGTGTTTCCTGCCTTCGGAGGAGGTGCCTATCTCTCTAGTGCTGTCCTGGACGACTCCTAGAAATAGAGTTACCGGTAAGTCTAACTCTAGTTTTTTTTATCTTAATGCATTCTATGCATTTCAGCCCCCTTGGCACATAGTTTGCTGAGAGGGTACTCCTAGAAGAGGAAGAGCAGATGCCACCACCATTGGGAGCAGTGTTGTTTTTTTTGGGGGGGGGGGGGGTGGCGGGCTCAGGCAGACAGCAACGGGCTTTGGTGGCAGCGGCCCTGTATGGATGGTGGGCGACTCCTCCCTTCTCCTGGGCATCCAATAGGATCTCCTGTCCTTTCAGCCAATCGGGTGACGGGTACCAGACCCGCTTCCCGATTGGCCGGGAGGAGGATCTGAGTTGAAACACCGAATATTCATTCGCTGTTGCAACACACCTGGATGCAATGCTCTGCGCCCCGAGCCCACCCTATTTTTATGCCTATTAGAGCCTCTGGCTCTAATCAGTGCTTTAAAAAAATACATCCCCACCACAGAAATTCATGCGCCCAGCGTCCTGAAAGGGGCCGGGTGCATGGACAGGGGAGGGCGGCACCCCTGCGCCCACAATGGATGAGCCACACCTGATTGGAAGACTGCAGAAAAGGAGATAAGCAGCTGCTCTGTGCAATTGCACAGAGCAGGTAAGTATAACAGGTTTGTTTTTCTTAATAAAAAAAGCCTTTACAACCACATTAAGAAAAAAATAAATAAACAGGTAGCCCTTATTATAGCTTTTCAATTTGTTTGATATGAGTCTTTCCTTGCCCCTACAGCCTTCTGGGACACTTCACAGATCCCAGATGACATGCGACCCATTCACAAAGCGCTTTGCACAGTAGGAAACCTGCTGTGAAGCCTCAAGGCTTCACTGTAGGTTTGCCTTAGTCAAGATGGCCGTGCCAGCACCCAATAGCTGATTGGTTGGATCCCTGGATAGGTAAGTACCCTAGTATTAAACGTCAGCAGCTACAGTATTTGTAGCTGCTTTTTATTTATGGGGGGGGGGGGGTGGAGCCTGGAGCTCCTCCTTAAAGAGGAACTAAAGTTTTATTTTTTAATTGTACCTACAGGTAAGCCTATAATATGGCTTACCTGTAGGCACTATAAATATCTCCTAAACTTGCACTGTTTATGAGACCTGTACTATATATGCCGCCAATTATGTCATCGGTGCATGCGCTCTGAAGGAACGGCCTCAGGTGCTGTTTCTTCAGAGCCCTGTGGCGTGACCAGCGGCTCCCGCACGCACGCACAGGAGTGATGTCATCACGGCTCAGACCACTCAAACCGCTGAAGCCCATGAACCCGGAATAAACACCGGGGGAAGATGTCTGCCGTCTCAGCGGTTTGCAGGCACCACTAGAGGACTTCTTTCTAAGGCAGGAGCAGGCAACCTTAAAGAGGTAGAGATCTACCTAAACAACATGGGAGAAGTCAAAGATCACCGATCACAGTGTGGCCTCCTCAAACCTGATTCTTCATACTACCGTGTCGCAAATGCGTGCATTGCACAGCAATCGTGGGTTTGAAATGTGTGGTGAGGAGGCAACATATCTCCTCACCACCTGTCACACACAATGAGATCGCTTTTCACTCTTCTTTCCTGCTGGCACCACTCTGGAGACCACTAGCCAGGATAATAGGTGGAGTGCAGTTGGGATCACTCAGAGGAGGCATTGGCTTATGCGGCTCTTGCTCCCTACTACAGCTCCAACTTTACAAGTTGTCCCTCTGCATTGCACTCTGATGATCTGGGATGGCGGGTCAGCAAGCCCAGACTGATCTACCAGTCACCTGTCTGCGATCTACAGGTTGCTAACCCCTGTTCTAAGGTAAGTATTTTGTAATGAGCTAGTATGGGATGCATACTAGCTCATTATGCCTTTGTCTTACAACTAAGGATGAACTCGGGTGTGTTCGCAACTGCGCATGCCCTAGCCCGCCAGGAAGCTGACACTGCAGACTGCTAATCACAGGCAGAGACATTTCCTGATGCGCAGCTGCAGCGATGGGGAAATGTCTCACTGCCTGTGATTAGCGCTGGCAATGTCAGCTTCCTGGCGGGCTCATGCACATGCAGTTGTGAACACGCCCCAGCCCATCCTTATTTACAACCTCTTTGCAAGCACAACACATAGCAAGGACTGATTGCAGTTCAATGCTTTCCATACCTCCCCTCCAACACATGTGCTGAGCATAGACTGATATACTAGTATAAGTAATGAATGAAGCACCCTGTGATCATGTAGCCTTATAAGCTGTCACCTTCCCCCCTATACCCTGCTACAGCCATCATTCATTCCCTCCCGCCAGCCACATCCTTTTCACCAACCTCGCTTACCTCGTGACGTCACTACAGATGCGACATGTGTTGGGTATCCACTAATGACGCTACACCGGAACCTAGAGACCCGGAAGCACCTGACCGGAAATCTCTCCGTGCGGTCATGTGAGGAGAAGGGGTGTGGCTTCTGTGCCGTGTGGTTGGTGCTGTGTGTAAAGGTGACGTGACTCATTCCATATCCTATAGAGGCGGCCTGGCCGCCCGCCCAAGTGCCCATGGAGCTTTTGTTATGAGGCGGGCGAGTCCCAGTTATTTGTTTACTTAGGAGATGGAAGGCGCTCACTGACAGCCTATAGAGAACAAACATTGCTGACGTTTGAAAATGCTTGTGGCCTGGCTGTCATGCAGTGTCACTGACCTGGAATAAATATGCAGATCAGGAGCCTGACTTCCCAGTGTGTGTGCCCTGCCCCTTACCCATGTGGCAGTCTGAGGCGGAGGGAGGGCCATTCATGTTAGTTGGGATACAGCTGCTGCTCCTGATTTGATGCACAGCCCCGAATGCAGACCGTGTGCGGTAAGGGCGGTGGAGTTTCACGGCTGTCAGATTGGAAGCAGCAGCTATGTCGGTGCAAACACTGCATTCTAATTGTCAGCTATGGGACTGGCTGCATGGAACACCTGTGCATCCCCAAATAGGCAACCACGGCACCAGCACAGGTGTACACAGTAGTATGCCTATGTGGCATGTTATTATGTACATGGGAGGTTTTTTTTTATTTATTTTTAATAAATTTGCAAAGAGTTCAGACAAACTTCTTTCACATGTCATTATGGTGTATTGTTTGTACAATTTTAAGGAAAATAATTAATTTAATCCATTTGTAGCAACAAAATGTGGAAAAAGTGAAGCGATGTCCATACTTTCCAGATGTGCTGTATATGTAGTGGAAGGAAAGGTGGGCTCTAACACCCATCCACAGCGGCCCCAGCACACTGACCAAGCAGTTGCAGCTTCTGATTGGGAGTCAGTGGGATGGGTTCCGATCACGTGACCCCTGTGAGAGCCAGTAGTGGTAGAGAAGCTGTGCCACCTCCTGGGTATTAAAGGAGGTCAGCAAAGGCAGACTTCATATTCCTCTCATAATAGACTTCACACAAGTGATTACACTCATACTCTGCATTCCAACAACAAGAGTCAGCAGATTCTTGTTTCTGGAATGACAGGTGTATGCAATCAGCGCTGGCCACTCAACTTGTCATTACTCTGTGCAGACTGAGCAGCCACCACTGTTCCCATACATCTCTCATTCCAGCTGCTGGAATCAGGTATATGTATGTAAGGGCTCGTTCACATTTGCGGTGCCCTCTGAAAATTTGTTCATGTTCAGATTGCTTTTCAGAAGCCATTTGGCAGATGGTGAGGAGGCAATATATCACGTCCTCACCAGTTCATGTAACCCTGTAATCCAGTAATCACATGCATTTCCTGAGGTTGTGGCTTGACTCCATTGAACTCAATGGGCGAGTTTGAAAAGTGGTGCCGATTGTCAAACTCTGCACCCTAAGTAAAAAAAAAATGCTGTGGCCGTAGCACCTGTACCACTCACTCCGCCTGTATTGTGACAGTTTGGATGGGTAGCCAGGGTAGTGGTAAACTGTGACTCATGCACTCGCCTGAAAACGTCTGTGTGAAGGAGGCCTACAGCTTTAGTTCCAAATCTCTGGACCTCATATGAAGGAGAATTATAACATAGATAGTGTTAGGGAATACAGAGGACGTCAGTAGGAAATCTGCATATTCCTGATTATTGTTTTATGCTCTTTTTATTTATAGTGTCATCATTACCAGAACAGATCACATCCACAGAAAACAATGCAGAATACAAAGAACGTAGAGAGAGAGAACCCACCCACATGGGTGAAGAGGTGCTGCACGCCCCAAAAGTAATAACCAAAACCAAAGAGAAATCCTTCCAAGGGCTTTGAAGCCTCAAAAAAGGCGGGTCATGCTGAACCTCAGATTAATTTAAACTGTTTTTTAATTGGTATCAAATAGCATAAAAATATTGCTCGCACACCAGAGCTTGTATTTTTAAGTTGTGTGGAATCAATATTATTGTGCTATTTTGTACCAATAATTTTTTTTAAATTAATCTAAGGTTCAGTATGCCCCTCTTTTTGCTCCTTAACCCCTTGCCGACCGCCGATCGGCATCTGACGGCGGCAAAGTGACTCTGTAAGGCAAAACGCCGTCATACGACGGCGGCCGCCTGATCGCGCACAGTGAGCGCGCGCGCGCCGCCGGAGGCGCGCCCACTGTGTCCGGGGAGGGCCAGGGAGCGGGTGCGGCGGCTTCGATTGCCGCCGGCCACCCGCGATGCCCCCCCCCGGAGTGAAGGAGCGGAGGTCCGTGTAAGTAAACACGGACCTCCGCTCTGTGTGAGGGGGAAGGGCTGTGATCACAGCCTTCCTGTACGTGAAGGCTGTGACCACTTCCCTTCCCCAGATAGGCAAGCCCCCATACAGTTAGAACACGCCCAGGGAACATAGTTAACCCTTAGAGCGCCCCCTGCAGGTTAACCCCTTCACTGCCAATGGCATTTACACAGTAATCAGTGCATTTTTATAGCACTGATCGCTGTATAAATGCCAATGGTCCCAAAAAAGTGTCAAAATGTTCCGACATGTCCGCTGAAATATCGCAGTACCGCTAAAAATTGCAGATCGCCGCCATTATTAGTAAAAAATAAAAACCCCAAAAATGAATTCTCATCATCCGTAAACGCGACCACTTTTGCGCAAACCAATCAATAAACGCCGATTGCGATTTTTTTTTTATCGCAAATATGATGAAGAATATAAATCGGCCAAAAACTGTGAAAAAAAATGTTTTTTTATATATTTTTTTTGGATTTGTGTTTTAGCAAAAAGTAAGAAATTTGGGTTTTTTTGCAAAATTGTCGCTCTTCTTTTGTTTATAGCGGCGATCAGAAATGACGCAGAGGTGATCAAATACCACCAAAAGAAAGCTCTGTTTGTGGGAAAAAAAGGACGCAAATTTCGTTTGGGTACAACGTCGCACGACCGCGCAATTGTCAGTTAAAGCGACGCAGTGCCGAATCGCAAAAAGGGCTCCGGTCCTAAAGCTGGAAATCCTTCCGGTCCTTAAGTGGTTAAAAGCTCTTGGGAGCATTTCTCTTCAGTTTTGGTTACAAACAACGTAGTGACAATGTCTGACAGTATAGAGTCCAATGAAATAAAACAAGCACTAGTACAATAAAATATAATATAACACATCCGGTTTACAGAGCAGTTCCATAAACATTGTTTAGGTACTATGAAATGCCCAGGGGCAGCTCAGTTGAATAGAAAATACATTAGTCACTGGGTTCAACACGTAGGACAACAACATAGAATATTATGATGACAGTGAATCTGGCTTAGTCACCCTTTTATGATATGTAGGAATGGGAGGTATGTTGGATTAGGGATATTCCTCATATTTAAATGGAAAGTGTAAATGTTTGGGATCATTTATTTATTTAAGTTTATCTGGGGAATTCAGTAAAGCACTTATGACACTCTTCTGGTAGTATGGCCACCCTAAAAGGTCCTGCTTCAGATTAAAATATAACTGCCACCAGTTATGGTAGCTTTTCCAGCATAGTAAGCAGATTCAGGTGGTTCTATATAGCGTCACTTTTACAAAGTGGCACTGGGGCTGCATTATTTTCAAAAATCATTATCTCCAGTTACAGGACTAAACCCATTAATTTAACCGTTTTCCAAAACAGTTACATTCAAGGAATGCCATGATTGATAACTGTCACATTTTCTTGTGCTCTCAACCAAACTGTCAAGCCATCAAACAGCTGGTGTCATAACTGATCACGTGTCCCGCACCATGGCAACTGCAGTTAAAGTGATTGTAAACTATCACCTTGTAAAACAACCCATTCAGTTTAAAATTGAAATGAAAGGCAAATCATTTGTGTATAGATATAAAAAAATATATATAAATACCCTCCCCCCCCCCTTTTTTTAAACATTTTTTTTTATAAGTGATCACATTCCCTAAGTTCTCAGCATCATAAAAGCCGGGGGGAGGAGAAGCAACAGCACACTAAGGCTCCAGGCACACCTGGGCGATTTGAATCAACACAAAATGCGGGATTCATTTTGATGCCATTATTTCTTAATGGCACCCTAAACACAGTGCTATCTTGCTGCGCGACAATTCGCGGCAAAATTGTGCAAACAAAATCGCGGGTCGCCCCAGAGGAATTACGTAACTTTGTGTAGCAAAATCGCGTTTAGGGTGCCATTGAGAAATAATGACATAGCAAACACGTCCTGTGTTCTGATGCGATTCTGAGTCGCAGACAGAATTGCGGCAATTCCAATCACCCAGGTGTGAATGGAGCCTAAACTTCCCAGTGAAAGGCTGTACAGGGGAGGCGCGTCAGCAGAAGCCTGATCATTGGAGGAGAGAGGCGCCAGGCGACCAATAGTGTAAAACCGTTTAACCGCTTCAACACTGTCTATCGTATATTCACGGCGGCAGTGTGGCGGCAGTGTGGATGCGTCCCGCGAATCGCCGTAAATAAGCGGTGATTTGCGGGTGGCCGCTAGGTGTCGCGCACCCGCCGTACTCCAATGTCCGCCGGCGAGCCGCAATGAGCAGCCACAGCAAAAGAAAGGGAAACCGCCGATGTAAACACGGCGGTTCCCCGCTCTGTTAGTGGGGGCATAGGAGATCTACTGATCCCTGTCACTGGGATCAGTTAGATCTCTTATGCCCATAACAGCCCAGCCCCCCCCACAGTTAGAATACACCCAGGGAACACAGTTAACCCCTAGATCTCCCCCTGCAGGTTAACCCCTTCAATGCCAGTGACATTTATACAGTAATCAGTGGATATTTAAATTTCTGATCGCTGTATAAATGTCATTGGTCCCAAAAAAGTGTCAAAATGGTCCGACATGTCTGCCCCAATATCGCAGTACCGCTAAAAATTGCAGATCGCCGCCATTACTAGTAAAAAAAATAAAATAAAAACCCCAGAAATTAATTCTTATCATCCGTAAACGCGGCCACTTTTGCGCAAACCAATCAATAAACACCAATTGCAATTTTTTTTTTCTTTTTTTTTTTTTACCAAAAATATGAGGAAGAATATTAATCGGCCAAAACCGATGAAAAAAAATGTTTTTTTATATATTTTTTTGGAATTTGTATTTTAGCAAAAGGTAAGAAAAACAGTTTTTTTTGCAAAATTGTCGCTCTTCTTTTGTTTCATCAGAAATGGCGCAAAGGCGATCAAATACCACCAAAAAAAAAAAAAAGCTCTATTTGTGGGAAAAAAAGGATGCAAATTTAGTTTGGGTACAAAGTCGCACGACCGCGCAATTGTCAGTTAAAGCGACGTAGTGCCGAATCGCAAAAAGTGCTCTGGTCCTAACCTGGGAAGTCCTTCCGGGGCTGAAGTGGTTAATAAGTAAATATAAAACACAGTAACATGTTCAACTCACAGGGTAATCATGAGAGGCTATCTGTGCCAAAGTGGGCTGTGTGAAGGATCCTGCACAAGATAACCCAAACTGCAGACTGCAAAACTACAGGGAGGTCTGACAGCGGGCAGCTGTCAGACCCAGAGTAGAACTGACCAATCAGAACGCCTTTCAGAGGCAAAATTCACGCCTCCTTCCTGAAGTGCTCCCAGTATGGGAGGGGTTACAGTGCTACCCATAATTATTCATACCCCTGGCAAATTTTGACTTAAAGTTACTTTTATTCAACCAGCAAGTAATTTTTTGACGGAAAATGACATAGGTGTCTCCCAAAAGATAATAAGACGATGTACAAGAGGCATTATTGTGGAAAAAAAACATTTCTCAGCTTTTATTTACATTTGAGCAAAAAGTGTCCAGTCCAAAATTATTCATACCCTTCACAAACTGTCACAGTCTGTGGGAAAATCAAAAGTTCTATACCATTCCAAATAGTCCAAGCTGTTCTAAAGCATCCTAATTACCCTGATTAATTGGGAACAGCTCTTTTAATCAACTCAACAGGTGAAAAACAGCAGCTCTCTGCAGTTGGTTTGTAGACAGTCATGGCTAAGACAAAGGAGCTCAGTGAGGACCTGCGGCTGCGCATTGTGTTTGCTAACAAGTCAGGAAAGAGCTACAAGGCCATTTCTAAATGTTTTCAAGTTCCAGTGGCTACAGTGCAAAGTATTATTAAAAAATACAAGATGTTGGGGGCGTGGCTGGATGTGACCGTGGTGGGACGTGCCTGAGAGACGCTCCGCACTGATCCTGTAATATCATCCGAATACCAGCGAATTACCTGCCCGTTCGGTTGTACAACTGCTGACTACGGGTTCCCCAGACCTCCATGATGTCATCAAACACGGGGAGGACGAAAGGGAAGCAGACGCCGACGACATCCTCGGTGAGAGACAGGGCTGTAGGCCCTGCCTCCGCCATCTTGGATCCTCTTGACGCCATCCCCACGCGCCAAAACAGCAGCGGTGAAGGGTGCAGGGATGTCCGAGGCAGTGAGCAGGGAAACTCCACCGAGGGCTCCGGACTCCCTGGGGCACCAGGTAGAGGCGATCACGGGGCCTATCCTGGAGGCACTGGCGGCGTGCAAGGCCAAACTGCTGGTTCACATTGATCACCTGATCAGTGAATGTACTTTGATCCGGCAGGACATAGACAAGCTGCGTGGCCGGGTGACTGCAGCAGAGGATCGGATCTCAGAGGTGGAGGACGCTACGCATTCGCACGGGTCGCAGCTGGCGGAGCTCCATGATCTGGTACGATCGTTGCAAAATAGAGCAGACGATGCAGAAGATCGCCAGAGACACAAACACGTACGGGTGGTGGGGCTACCTGAAGGGGCGGAGGGCACTAAATCAACGGTCTTTGCGGAGACCTTTTTCAAGGACCTTCTGTCTCTGGAGAATTTACCCCCTACATATGTGGTGGAGAGGGCGCACAGAATGCCAACGGGCAACCGCCCCCCAGGTGCCCCTTCCAGGCCCTTCCTGGTCCGGCTGCTCAATTATAGAGATCGACACATGATTCTGGCTGAAGCCAGGAAACATCAGGAGCTCCACTTTGAAAACGCTAAAATCATGTTGTTTCCTGGCTTTTCTGCAGAAACCCAAAGAAAGCGTCGCTCTTTCATTGATGTTAAGAAACGTCTGAGAACCAAAAATATTCAATACAGCATGTTGTACCCCAGCAAACTAAGGGTGCAGCACAATGGTATTGTTAAATTCTTTGAAACGCCGCACGAGGCATGTGATTGGCTGGACAGGGACCCTTAACACTGCATCGGCTATTGGTGAGTTATATGTTGCTACTATCTTGCACCAGTTAGGCCTGTGAACTCTGAACTAATGCAGTTTGCCCCTTGGATCTACCTGTTTGGATTCCTGATATTTTTATCTGTCATATATCATAGGATCCCTGTTTCTGGATGGCCAAGGATGGGAATTTACTAAGTCACTACGCAGGGGGGACCGTTGTTCCCCGGTTTTTCATCCTGATAGAGGAGAGTCTCGGATATTGGGCAAGAAAGATCAGTCGTGCTGAACTTTGGTGAACGAAGGCTCCACTCCACTAAGGTTTTTGAGTTTTGGACCTGTGGGAAGTCCAAGTTTGGGTACAAGCCGCATGCCAGCTTCTTTGTTTCTAGACTGTTGCGAATCCTCCACCGAATTCTTGCTCCACCCACTGGGGTGCCACCACGTTTGCCGCTGGACTGGATGGGAGATCCTTGGTGCCAGTGTTCCTTTAGTGTGACTCATGGCTAGGTTTTTATGCATAATCTCATAGAATGTGCGTGGGATGAACGATAAATACAAAAGAGCAGCTATCTTTAATTACATCAAACCCATCAAGCCACATATCATCCTTCTCCAAGAGACACACCTGGATGGCAGCAGAATCTTGGCTCTGAGGAGACCCTGGGTACAGAGGGCACTGCATGCAACCTACTCCACTTTTGCTAGGTTCCTTCCACTGTACATCAGCTTCTCGCAGATCCGGGGGGGGGGGGGGGGGAGACATGTGGCGGTTGTATTAACTGTGGGGATGTTAAAATTTATTTTGGTAAATATATACTTGCCTCCTCCTGTGCAACACCAAGTGTTGTTTGACCTGTTTGGTTAGGTTGGCCCCTCATGCACACCTGCCTGTGGTGTGGGTGGGGGATTACAATTCCATTTTGAACAATGCTTTGGACTCTTCTAATGCTGCCAGGGGCTGCTCTGCAGACTTGGTTTCCTGGGCGGCAACTACCGGACTTACGGAGTTGTGGCGCTGGAAACACCCGCTAACAAGATGTTTTTCTCACATTTCTAAAACTCACCACTCGGAGGCTAGAATTGACCCTGTATTTGGGAATCATCTCACACAAAATCTGCTGAAAGGAGTGGAGTACTTAGCGGGAGGTCTGTCAGATCACAACCCCTTAGAGATTGTCTTAAAGCTGGGCTCTACCTCTGGGAGAGGTGGATGGCGCCTAGCGCCGGGATGGTTGGCGGAAGAAAAGGTGGTCTCGCAACTACAGACCTCGACGGCGGCATATTGGGCTGCCAACGAGGGCTCATGTGACCCGCCGATTGTATGAGGACGCCTATAAGCCAGTAGCGAATGTATTTCTTCTATAAAATCTGTTCGTAAGGACCACAATGAACTGATGCAAGGCTTACAGGCCGAAGAGAGGGAGCGGGCAGAAGCACATGCTGAGTCCCCATCGGATGAGCTAATTGTGCCTCTGCTGGAGGCTCAGCACATGATTTCACTTCATTGCACAGATTTGGCTCACACAGAGGTAAAGGACAGGGCACAGTCTATTTTTTCTCAAGGAGAAAAGAATGGGAAATTGCTAGCCCTCTTTGTAGAGGATAGGTCGCCCCCACCGAACATCCCTAGCATCAAAATGCAGACAGGGGAATGTGTATCGACTCCGTCAGAGGTCAGAGAGGTATTCACTGACTACTTCACCAGACTTTACGCACCTATCCCCCCCTACGACAGTGAGAATCTAGATACCCTGCTGGCGCATTTACCCATACCCACTCTCTCAGATGCGGACAGGGACATGTTGGAGGCTAGAATCACGAGGAAAGAAATAGAGACAGCTATTTTCTCTTTTCCACCGGGGAAGGCCCCGGGACCGGATGGATTCCCAGCAGATTTCTACGAGACTTGTGCAGAGTCTCTATCCCCTAGACTGGAATCATTATTTGAGTATTGTCTGGAGCACCGAGCCCTTCCGCTGTCTATGCTTGAGGCCCATGTGATACTGTTGCTCAAACCGGGCAAAGACCCCCTGGAATGTTCTTCCTGCCGCCCGATTGCGCTGTTGAACATGGACCTCAAGATACTGACAAAAATACTGGCCTCCCGGGTAGCTAAAATGATATCTACATTGGTGGACATCGACCATACAGGGTTTATGCCTGGGAAGTCGACACACTAACCTTAGAGGAGTGTTTACACACCTGCAGCTGCTGAACGAAGGTCCTTCTCGTAGGGTAATGGTGTCGATTGACATTGAGAAGGCCTTCGATTCGGTAGACTGGCAATATATGCAAAGGGTTCTTGAGAAAATGGGGTTCGGTCCTAGGTTTTGGGGTTGTATTTCAATGCTGTATAGCTCCCCTAGGGTAGCATTGAAGTTAGGTATGGAGATATCCCAGTACTTCAACATAGGCCGAGGTACCAGACAGGGGTGCCCCCTCTCCCCCTATCTGTTCTCATTGGTGATGGAGCCAATAGCAATAGCCCTTAGAACTGCTAAACCCTCTAGAGCCATTAAAGTGGGACCCATACATGAGTGCTTGGCACTTTATGCAGATGACCTTATTCTGTTTTTGAAAGATCCTAGAGAATCCTTACTGAGGGCCCTGACTGTTCTAAATAAATTTACTGAATTCTCCAGTTTAAAGGTAATCTGGGGGAAGTCCTCAGTTCTAGCGTTGGATGGGGGGACTAGGGAGGCAGCAGACCCGAACACTCCGCCTAAATGGGTAAATTCACTAACGTACTTGGGAATTAAAATTTCCGCTGATGTCAAAGACTATATGACCCTTAATTTGCTGCCCCTGCTATCTCTTTGCAGAAGCAGAGTTCAGGGTTGGTCGAAACTCCCTCTGTCGTTAGTAGGAGGAATAGCCCTCCTCAAAATGAAGCTACTCAGTCATTTTATATTTCCTCAGAAATGCTCCAATATGGGTACCCAAATCGTACTTTAAAAAATTGGATAGTTTGACCAGTGCGTTTCTCTGGTCCCCTGGGCCAGCCCGGTTGGGTCTTAAAATGCTTCAGGAACCACAGGGTCGCTTGGCCCTCCCGGACTGGCACAAGTATTATATTGCGGGCCAAATGGTGTTTGGGCACCGTTGGCTTATGGAGGAGGAAGGGGACTCGGCAACGGTGCTTGAAGCAGCTCATTTGGGCTCTCTGGAAAGTCTACACTTAGCCATACGCAGGGGACAACGAGTGGGCCTTCCGTTGACAGATTCCATAAGGGCAGTCATTAAGGCGTGGGAGATGGCGGTGGGGTGGGCATGTCCGAGCTATTCGGGGGTGTCCCCCTCAGCCCCATTATGGATGAACCCTGAGTTCCGGCATTTGCTGCAGCACCCAGATCCGGTGCTGTGGGCGATAAAGGGAGTTAAGACGCTGCGGGATATTACAAGGGAAGGTCACTTTTGACCAATTAAAAGATAGGCACGACCTGCCCAACTCCTATTTTTTCAGTTTTTTCCAGATCGGGCGCGCCTTCCAGGCACAATTTGCGGTTCGGAGGTTTGAGGCCTTGCCATGTGACCTTGAATCCCTATTGGTGACTAAAGACCTACCGAAGACCTTATCTACGGTTTATAAGAACTATTATTTAAAAAAAAAAACGCCACCAGCGGTCACCAGGTGCAGGGAATACTGGGCAGCGGAGGTGGAAGACCTTCAGGGAGAGGACTGGGACGAGATGTGGGAGCAGCCCTTTAGTCACCTGGTATCCGCTAGAGACAGGCTGATCAGGGTTCAAATTCATTCATAGGTTTTATTATACGCCAGCTAGGTTGGCAAATGCACCCACTCCCCGGCAGCGGCGGACCACATTTTTTGGAATAGTGCACAAATTCAGGCGTTTTGGGGGGAAGTGACCTCTTGCATATCCTCCTTGCTTTCCGTTCCTTTATCAGTCACCATTGGATTATGCCTATTGGGCCTGGTAGAGGAGGTAGTCCAGTCCAGGGCGCTTAAAACGTTGCTGAATATTTTATTTTTTTATGCCAAGAAAGCTATTTTATTGCATTGGAAGAAGTCGGCTGAATGCCATGATCCCATTTTATTAAGCCACCTATATTAACAGAGGGTGTGTTAAAAAATTTAATAGAGTATGGCAAGCATGGCTGGATGAATCAGCCACGGCAGGGTGATGTTGATTCAACGAAGAGAAGATAAGGGTAGAAGGAGTTTCTAACTGTGTGAAAGAAGCACTAGATAACACAGGGTACTGATGCCCAGATACTAAAATAATAAGATATCGTTCTAGGAATCCGATCAAAAATTGGTGGTGGTGGGAGGTTTAGTTTAAGGTACTCCGGCAAAAGATATCCTGACAGTCTGGAGGCATAAGAAGCTGGAGGGGGTAGGGTTAGGGTGGGGGCTGACTGGTTGGGACAAGTTATGTAAAATGTTATGTTTCTGTCTGTATGGACCTTAGGTCCGGGGGTGGCCGGCTTAGTGGCACCTCACTGTGGTATGATGGGCCACCTGCATGTGGTTGTTTGTATGGTTTTGTACTACAAAATTCAATAAACAGAATTTTTCAAAAAAAAAAAAATACAAGATGTTCCGCATTGTGGAAAATCTCAGAGGACGTGGTCTGAAGCCAAAAAAAAAACTGTGCTGGCCAGAAGGATAGTTAGAAAGGTGAAAAAGAATCCAAGGATTACCACCAAGGCCATCCTGGTGAATCTGGGCTCTGCTGGTGGCAATGTCTCAAGGCAGACAATCCAACGGACACTGCACACTGCTGGGTTCCACGGATGCAGACCAAGGAGGACGCCACTTCTCCAGATAAGGCACACAAAAGTTCGCTTGGCCTTTGCAAAAGCTCATCTGGACAAAGAACAAGACTTCTGGTCTTCTGTGTTATGGTCCGATGAAACAAAAATTGAATTGTTTGGTCACAATAATTTTTCCTTCATTTGGCGTAAAAAAGGAGAAGCCTTCAACCCAAAGAACACCATCCCCACTGTCAAACATGGTGGTGGGACCCTAATGCTTTGGGAGTGTTTTTCAGCCAATGGATCAGGGAACCAAATCACAGTAAACAGCACCATGAAAAAAGAGCAATACATGAGGATTCTCAACGACAACATCAGGCAGTCTGCAGAGAAACTTGGCCTTGGGCACCAGTGGACATTTCAGCATGACAATGACCCAAAACACACAGCAAAAGTGGTAAAGAAATGGTTAGCAGATAACAACATTAACATTTTGGAGTGGCCCAGCCAGAGTCCAGACTTGAATCCAATTGAGAATCTGTGGAGGGAGCTAAAGATCAGGGTGATGGCAAGAAGACCCTCCAACCTGAAAGATTTGGAGCTCATTGCTAAAGATGAATGGGCAAAAATACCTGTGGAGATATGCAGAAAGCTGGTCTGCAATTATAGGAAGAGTTTGATTGCTGTAATAGCCAATAAAGGCTTTTCTATTGATTATTGAGAAGGGTATGAATAATGTTGGACTGGACACTTTTTGCTCAAATGTGAATAAAAGCTGAGAAATGTTTTTTTTTTTTCACAATAATGCCTCTTGTACATTGTCTTATCTTTCGGGAGACACCTATGTCATTTCCCGTCAAAAAATTACTTGCTGGTTGAATAAAAGTAACTTTAAGTCAAAATTTGCCAGGGGTATGAATAATTATGGGCAGCACTGTATATAGGAGGGGGAACTTCCTGTTTGTTTTTTGTTTGATTGCCAGTGTCCATTCACCTATAGGTGGCCCTTAACCTAGTATGTATAGAATATATAGCCTGCTCTGTGTCCCATGATGTCCTTTGAAAGAAATGGATTTTACAGGCAAGTGTATATGTAAAAAAAAATCAAAATTTTTACAGTATAGACACTTATTTTTGTGAGATCTAGCAGGACTTTATTCTCCGACTAAAAATCTACTTTAATAGAAATCAAAACTGGAGGTAAATAAAAAAGAATTATGGTCAAAATGAGAAAATCCATATGTGATGTAACACTGTAGTCTGTTAACCACTTAAGACCAGACTTTTCTGGCACTTTTTGTTTACAAGTTTAAGTAAGTATTTTTTTTGCTAGAAAATTACTTATAACCCCCAAGCATTTATATATATATATATATATATATATATATATATATATAAAAAAAAAAAAATATATATATATATATATATAT
>BLSH010258583.1:90280-117567 GCA_018402905.1 Glandirana rugosa | reverse complement strand
GTTCCGCCCCCCCCCCCCCCCCCACCAGGAGTGATGAGCTCAGGTCCCTTATCTCCTTTTTTTTCCCTCTTCTTTTCCCCTTCTCGTTCTCTTGTTCTATACAAAGGCATCTTTCTGGGTACTGAACTTTATCCCTGGGCCTTGTTCTGTTTCAGATGGCCCCTTTGGGGTTGGGTTCGATGGATATTGCTCATAACGCTAGACTGTTTTTCTTTATATCGTTTACAGAATATATTGCAACTGTTGTTTGCTGCCAATTTGTGGATACAAGATGTAAACATTTCCAGATCTTTATTTTGTTTGAAATTTGGTCAGCTGTTGTTCTATTGATGTCCTTTGTTTGTTATGCCTATATTCTTTTTGTTTTATAAAAGAAAATCTAGTAAAATTGTCAGTTATAAAATCCTATAGCTCAATTCTAGAATACCTCCTGTGCATAACTGTCAGTTTTACTGACATGTAAGGGCATATTGTCAAATTATATTTAGTTAAACAAAGCCATGCTGGCCTTTACTACAGATGATGAACAATTTGCCAGTCTTGGTTATAAAAATGTATTGAAAGTGATCCTAAGTTAGAGATAGAGGCTTTAATATTCGATCTTCCTTAGCTTTGAAATTGATGGCATCTGAGTTAATTTAATATTGATAGGCATTACCGGTGACATATGTATGATAGTATTGGCATGGTACCTGCCCTGTCCATGCCACTGTCCAAACACAGCTTATTACGCATTCCTTGACTTGTGACTCAAATGCTGAGTATTAACCTGGCTGTAATAAACCTCATTTTTTTTTCTCCCTTGCCCTATTAAGTAGACTAGATTATAATTATATAATAGTTTTCGTTTCTTTTTCTGTACTCATATATTGTAAGTTGTGTCATATTAGAAGTGGACATTCTTGTCTTTCGTCTTTAGAAGTGATCTCCAGGATATCGTCCTGTCTGAACGGATATTCACAATGAAGTGTTTTGGGAAATGGGTAGGGAAGGCCATCCTAGGAATTTATTGAGAAATACTGTTGTGGTTATTTCCTTTTCAATAAATTGTTTATATTCTCAGGAATTATTATGATTGAGGCATTGCCAGCTAGATTTTCTGTGTTTTTCCCCTACATTTCTGTTTGTGTGGGAGTTGGGAAATCTCATATACTGTATCACCAGTGTTATTTTTGTATACAGTGCTAATGACTGTAATAGAATAAGGATTACAGTTTTGGAGTCTAGTGTAAAAATCAAACTTTAAACCTGCAAATTACACTATTTTGGCCTACAAAGAAGATAAAGATTCCTAATATCCATCATTAAAAACAAAACAATCACCAAGACAAACATATCCAGAGGAAATAAATATTATCTAATACAATGTTCCAAAAATAGATTTTCAATTAGCAGCCCCGCTGTAATAAGCTGCAAATGTTAAAACATGGATGTTTGTACACCACAGTATTCAGAAACAGTCTAACAAACAGTCCTTATTGCATACAAATCCATACAATACATACTAAGGTAATCTATAGCCACAAAGGGGGTATGGAAGATGTATCCATAAATATCCAAAATTACAATATATTTACATTATTTCATATAGCAAGTATGTCCAAACCATTTTTGTATAGAATAGGGGAGGTGTGACAGCCCCATCGGGTAAATTTTCACTGTCTGAGTCCCGCTGAAGACATTTTACATCACTTCCTGTTCTAAAGATGCAACAGGAAATGAGAAACCTGCTCCTCAATGTGAAGTAAATTTCCTTCCCAGAAAGTTGTTACCAGAACATTTGTCCCCACTGGATGAGTTGCCCTCACTTCTTGCTCTGGTGAAAAATGTAAAATGTTGCATTTCTCCTCATTTTGTCACACCAGGACAGACAGAGGGTTAATCTCCCACAGCAGCAAAACCCAACAGAGGGTCTAACACTTGGCCACCTTTTCCAAAACTAATAAAAATTTTCCTTTAAGTACAATTGAATCTATCAAATAAAATAAAAACATAAAATAAAATTGATGTATTTTTCTAGACAGCTTAACATTAATTCAACCAGAAAGTGACATTGGTTTTTCCATATCATCCAACAGTCATATTAGCTGAAATCTTGTCTCAAAGTCTAGGTCATCTGACCAGAATGACCCTTAAAATCTAAGGACAGGCATAGGGGCAGATGAAAATGGTGGAACTACATCAGTTGCTATAAGTCAATGATGAAGCTCACCACACTCTTCTACTGCTTCTGGTGCCCACTACGTTGGAGGCATGTTTGGGGAGTTTCAATAATAAGCAGTGTGCACCTAGATCCATGTCCCAGGTAATACCCACATTCTTCATTGATTGCTGATGTCCAGGCTGCAGGGGGTGTGTTTGGGACCAATTCTACTACAGTAGAGAGGCTAATTATACCTAATGGAGGCAATTAGAACATTGAAAACTAGTTATTCTAGCTTGGCATGCAAGGATCTAACCCACTTTACTGCTTTCAGTCATCCTGGAGTTTAACTTTAAGAGCCTACCCTGAACACTATACAGTACATCCTGTAAGAATATATGGTCAATCATATTGATTGCTTATCATAATTTTAGTCTAATCACCTCTTTTTCACACCCTTGTATATGTCACAACTATGGAGTTTAAAATGTCACCAGCAACAGCTGGAAATGTGAACAGAAACTAGAGTTGATCAGGAGTAACTAGTACAGCTAAGTGGGTTGATTGGAGACTAGAAACCACATTTGCGATC
The DNA here is from genome assembly GCA_018402905.1 of Glandirana rugosa. Taxonomy (NCBI): domain Eukaryota; kingdom Metazoa; phylum Chordata; class Amphibia; order Anura; family Ranidae; genus Glandirana; species Glandirana rugosa. The sequence continues at coordinate 114,832 of BLSH010258583.1, read as the reverse complement.
TTGAACAGGAAGTGCCTTGGTGATGTCACAGTGAGACAGGAAGTTTGTCTGTGAGCAGTAAGTGGTTTAAACCAGCAGAGGGTGTGTATGGGCACAGGAATGCCAGGGACGGGGATCTTGCAGGGCCCAGAAATACCTGCATTCTCCCTTGAGCCACCAAGGAAACAAAAACATGTATAAGGAAACTATAACTTTTGTTTCTGATTTGCATTTATTTCTCATGATTGTAGGTTTAAAAGTAGCCTTAAGTCACTTTTTTACTACTAGAAAAGCTTTTTTAAACAAACATTTAATACAGGCTACTTTCATGACACTGTTCACAGAGCATTCTGGATCTGGATTAAGGCAGCACAGTAGCAGCTTCTCACTCACTTTTATAAAAAAGTAATGATCCCCTGCTGATTTTGTACATTTGCCCACTGACAAAGAAATGATCAGTCTATAATTTTAATACTAGGTTTATTTTAACAGAAGTAGAGACAGAATAACAACAAAAAACTCCAGAAAAACACATTTCGAAAAAGTTATAAATTGATTTGCATTTTAATGAGTGAAATAAGTATTTGACCCCTTCGCAAAACATTACTTAGTACCTGGTGGTAAAACCATTGTTGGCAATCACAGAGATCTTGCAGTTGGCCAACAAGTTTGCACACATCTCAGGAGGCATTTTGTCCCACTTCTCTTTGGAGATAGAAACGTAGAAACATAGAAACATAGAAAAGTGACGGCAGAAAAAGACTGAGTAGTCCATCGAGTCTGCCCCTTTTTATTTTATTTATTTATTTATTTTTTTACATTAACCTTGTTGTCTGACTATGGATTTATGTTTATCCCAAGCATGTTTGAAGCCATTTACTCTCCAAGTCATTAAGGTTTTGAGGCTGACGTTTGGTAACTTGAACCTTTAGCACCCTCCACATATTTTCTATGGTATTAAGGTCTAGGGACTGGCTAGGCCACTCTAGGACCATAATGTGCTTCTTCTTGAGCCACTCCTTTGATGCCTTGGTCGTGTGTTTTGGGTCATTGTCATGCTGGAATACCCACCCACGACCCATTTTCAGTGCCCTGGCTGAGGGAAGAAGGTTCTCACTCAAGATTTGATGGTACATGGCTCGTCCACTATCCATGATGCGGTGAAGTTGTCCTGTCTCCTTAGCAGGAAAACACCCCCAAAGCATAATGTTTCCACCTCCATGTTTGACAGTGGGGATGGTGTTCTTTGGGTCATAGGCAGCATTCTTCCTCCTCCTACAAACACAGCGAGTTGAGTTGATGCCAAAGAGCTTGATTTTGGTCTCATCGGATCACAACACTTTCACCCAGTTCTCCTCTGAATCATTCAGATGTTCATTAGCAAACTTCAAATGGGCCTGTACATGTGCTTTCTTGTGCTACCTTGCAGGCGCTGAAAGATTTCAGTCCTTCACAGTGTAGTGTGTTGCCAATTTTTTTTTTTGGCTGCTTTGAGACCATTGACACGATTCTCCAGTGTAGTTCTGGGCTGATTCCTCAGCGTTCTCATGATCATTGAAACTCCATGAAGAGAGATCTTGAATGCAGCCCCAGACCGAGGGAGATTGACAGTTATTTTGTGTTTTTTCCATTTGCGAATAATCGCACCAACTGTTGTCACCCTCTCAACAAGATGCTTGGAGATGATCTTGTAGCCCATTCCAGCCTTGTGTAGGTCTACAATTTTGTCCCTGACATCCTTGTACAGCTCTTTGGTCTTGGCCATGGTGGAAATATTAGAATCTGATTGATTGCTTCTGTGGACAGGTGTCTTTTATTCAGGTAACAAGCTGAAATTAGGAGCCAGAAATCTTGCTGATTTGATAGGGGGTCAAAAAACGTATTTCACTCATTAAAATGCAAATCAATTTTATCACTTTTTTGAAATGCGTTTTTCTGGATATTTTGGTTGTTAATCTGTTTCTCACTGTTAAAATAAACTTCCCATTAAAATTCTAGACTGATCATTTCTTTGTCAGTGGGAAAACGTACAAAATCAGCAGGGGATCAAATACTTTTTCCCTCACTGTACACTATGCAGAGCCATGTGAAATGGAGACCAGAATGGGGGATGTGTCTTTCCTCTGACTTAGCTGTTTATCTTCTGAATAGAGCTGAACAGAAGGGAATCAATCGTGTTGTCTTTACAGTGCAAAACTTGAAGCTGCACATGTTAATTGTACATGGTAAACTGAAATGTTCACATGCAAGAAGGTCAAGAAAGAGAATTTTTTTATGGCCAGCCAAGTCCTAGCTTTTAAGTAAATGTGATCTGGTCAGCTGTATAACCGCCCAGTGACTTTTTATGGGGCAAACAATGTGCCAGCACCCTTTTGGTCTGCGAAATACATAATTTAAAGTGTTTGGTAAGTACAAAAAATAAATGTTGATTTTGCCAGAAAGCTTGTGGGCTGATAACTTTCCTGTGTTCTCTGTCTGTGTACAAGGAGGGGTTATGGAGATGAGGAGGGGAGAGGAGAAGAGGGCTGGATCCTTTGTAATCAATCAGAAATGAAGTAGGCAGGGCTGAAATCAGTGCCGAGTTGTCATGTCAAAGAGGAGGGTAGGAGGCAGAGCACATTATATTTCTGACAAATCAACAGTTCTTATTATGCATTTGCAACATGTTTATAGGAATACAATATGGGGAAAAGTGAATGTATCCCAAAGTTAAATGGGTAATGCATTTTTTTTCTTTTGCTTCAACATACACTTTAATGCATACACATTAACATTTGTTACGTCACATGTGAAATGCATGTTGCTTAAAAGCTGAACTCCAGGCACTAAAGGTTATTTAGTGAATTTAAGTCATAACTAAAGATAAAAATACTTATCTTCGTTCCAATGGTCTGATGCCTGCTGATGCTGTCACCTTCTCCCTGGCTTCTTCCAGGTGTCAGTCATTGACTTTCTTGTTTAGCTAGTGTGGCATAATGTCTCTCACGCTTGAGCAGTGAGGTCATCCAGGCAGTGTGCTGAGATGCAAAACTGGGCTGTGCATGTGTAACTCAGTGTACATTCTACATGGGATTGCAAAAGAGGCATTGCACACCTGACTGCTTTTTGGGAACGCAATACATAGTAGAGCGTTACTGTGAGTTGCAGTGCACAGTAATGTACACTACAAGCGTTGTCTTAGTGCGCCGGGCCATTTAAAATGAATGGGGCCACAATAAACGAACACATGCATGATTCGGCGTTTTGCATTATCTCAACACAAGGGTGTAATCCCTGGTTTTCACTGCCAGGGTGGATGAGCAGTTGGAAAATTGAATTTTATTTTAAAATTTGAACCATGAGAATAAAAGCTGACAATTAAAGTCTCTCTATGAAAGAGAGAAATTGATTGATTCTTTCATCTTTGCAAAACAATATGGACTGAGGGATCCCCTCTGCCAGGTTTTTTATTTAACAGCAACTGCTACTGCAGCTGATGAATATCCGTACATCACCTGTATCTGATTATAAAACTTTTCAGCCAGAAATATCGCCTTTTGTTTAGCGAAGGGGTGCCCCCTAGGCCACCCACAGCTCAAAATTTGAACTGTGTATGGCCAACTTTACTCCTTCAGGTTGTATTACACCTATTATTAATTTTTCTTACACCTTTTATCAATTCTTTTTGGAAAACAGGGCCGCTGATCTCCTACAGCCTCTTTCATTCACGCCCTAACTTCATGCATTCAGCATGGTCTGCACTTCTTCAGTTCTCAGGACCGGCTTCCTGATAGTGACAACGAGGGGCCATACCTGTGAAATGTGTGTCAGCATGGCCCCTTGAACTCTCCATTGGAGGCTAATGTGACAGGGTGACAACTCAGAAGCACAACTAGGAGCCAGTTGTCATTCGAAAGTACGTTAACAAGGACCTTTTATGACAGGGTTATTAGGTATGAGATTATAGCGCTTGTGTTTAGATCTAATTTAAACTGGATCTAAGATATATATTTTTCACCTTTTTGTACTGCTTTAGCATTCTCCAGGTGGTATGATCCAGCCTCTGAGGACTCACATGGAGAGTAAGGCTGGTCAGGCTGAATACTGGGAATTATGGTTGGGAGCTGTTTCAAAAACATTCCCACCACCATCTTACAACAGTAATGGTTAAAGGCTGAGGGATCAGAGTACCAATGTCATTCGCTAAGTGGATTGTAGCACATGCACACTCTACCTTCCGCCATCCAGTCTCAAGGAAGCAACTTCCCACTGCTGCTGCCTTGGAGTACTTTGTGGATCAACTGTCCCTTGGTCTCACCTGCTCCAGTAGGTACACTTTGGGTTTAGTTGTTTGGAAGCCACATTGCCTCTTTGAGATTCCTCTGTGTAGTATGGTCCCTAACGTAAATCTATGAGATCCTCCCTCTTGGAGCATATATTGCAATGTATAAATGTGGGACAGGTATGCCTGGATGTAGCCCATTCCTCCTTACTTGAAAAGGCTAGTTATAAATTAATCAGAACGGTTGTCATTTATGTTTAGTTTGCTGGATCTGGTGTGGAATACACTGGAGGTCTTCAGCTGTAGCTGAGCTATGCTTCTGGGGTATTGCTTCTGGATCCCTTTACCTGATGTACCCCACTTCAGATAGTGAGGGTTATGTACAGGAGTGCACCTGCAGGAAGTATCCATCTTAAAGAGTTACTGCACGGGAAAAAAATAACATGGCATATACAATTGCAACACAAGTCATATTGTGATTCAATGTTATTTAAAAAAAATAATTTCCCTTTCAGGCTTCAGCTCTGTAACTGTTTTTTAAAACTGTTCAATGGATGGGTTTAGTTCCGCTTTATGATTTACTGCTGTTCAGGGGCTCTGTGCTTCAGCAAAATGGCAGCCCCCGGCAAGACAAAACAGGAGCAATGCTGGAGGCAATTTACAGCACACACTAATTTTGGTGACATAATTAATAATGTGGATTGCATGTTCCTTCCTAAAGAACCTTATTTTTTATTAAGTTGTTATGGGTAAAGTCCTGCTTTAAAGGTTTAAACAATGGCTGAGATGTAATTCAGTTCTACCTAGGAAGGGTCTGTAAACATTTGACAGCAACTTCCTAAGAGTGTTTCAAGCTGTTGATTGTGCTTTCATGCTTTCCCTGCAGAGGGCACATGGGGCAGTTCTGCTTCTTCTCCGAGAGCCCTAGCTTCTAAAACTTCACGCCCTTTAGTATCTATATCCCATTCCTGACATCACGGAAAAAAAACGATGAAGTGAATCGAATATGACCGGCGACAGCGTGCTGTCTCTTGTATGCTGCAAAACAGACAGCAGAATTAAAATCAGAAGACCTTTATATTTTAAACAAGTTATTTCAAAATCTATTGCACTAAATATTCCACAAAATAACAAGAATGATACACTAGGAAGCATGATGAATCCTGTGTGTGCCACATAGCAGAATCCTATATAAGTGAACTAGCTAGCTGCATTGTATTTGGTGTGCCTATAAAACAGAAGTCAAAGGTGGAAGAGCACAGTGAAAACACTCCGCAAATGCTATTAGCACCTCCTCTGGAAAGGAGGGATGAACAAAAGGAGGGGTTTAACATAACACAGGGGTAAGGAGACGTAGAGGGGGGTTGCTGTGGGTTTCCTAAGATCCCAAAAGATCTATTATTAAAGAGATCTCCCATCCCCCTTGGCTGCAGGCTTGGTGTTGTCACACCCTCTGTCCACCTCCAGGCTGAAGGTAACACATCCCATTCTGTCTGCTGAGAAGGAACTGGCTACAACATGTAGCAACTGCTCTCCTGCCTGGGACTCTGCACACAGGAATTCTTTTTATTCCTCCTCCAAACTCTCTCTTTGTAAATCCACTGGATCCTAAACCTTTCCTGCACAAATGATCGCCTAGTAGGGGCGTGAAATCCCACTGCACTTCTTCTCCTGATGGCACATGGATGTTCCCCTCTCTGCCTTGTTTTTTTTCCCTACAAACGGAAATAGTTTTTTTTTAGGGACTGGATTTCTGAGGCTCTGACTTCTTACATCACAAGGGAAGTTTGACATGTTTTTATCTGTAATCAGCAAAGTAGGGTTTTTCTTGTTTCCTGTACATCTTGATCCTATTCCAGCTGCAGCCCAACTTTGAATGCCTTTGGATTTTCAGAAGCGCAATCTTTTAAGTTTTTTACATTTGGATGTTGCATTATCTTTACAGAGTGATGTAGAAAATGTGATGAGAATTCTGGGGCAGACGCTGAATTATTGGAATATTGGCACAGTGTACAGTCAGCGTTGATTCTTCAAGCGGATCACTGCTGGGGTGAGTTCATGTATTGTTTGGATTTGTTTGTGTAGGATCTGTTAAACACAGCCTCGGTGTAGAGCTGAAATTCACGCCATACCTGTTTGTCGGATAGGCTTGGAAATGCTCACTGGTAAGTATGCTTAATGCTCACTGGTAAGTATGCTTAATGCACGTCATTGTTCAGCACATATATGAGCCTGGAGTTTAGAGACGGATGTTATATAATGTTAAAAACAAATGTCTGTCTTCCTGTGTAGGGGAAAACATGTTTGGGTTAGCGTTCCCATAGTCACTGTGGACCAATCATTATTTATTAATTATAGGTATTTATATAGCGTTGACAATTTACCCAGCGCTTTATATTCACAACAGTCCTTGCCCCCCAGGAGCTTACAATCTGAAACTCACCACACATATTATGGTTTGATTGTACAATCTCCTTTAGATCTGCCAACAACTATGTAGTGCAAGGGCCTGCCTGATTCGATAGATTGGGGAGGTCTTAATTTTTATTTATTTCAGGTACTTATATAGCGCTGTCAATTTACGCAGTGCTTTACATATATATATTGTACATTCACATCAGTCCCTACCCTCAAGGAGCTTACAATCTAAGGTCCCTAACTTGCATTCATACAATGCATATACTATCCATATACTAGGGCCAATTTAGACAAGATCCATATAACCTACCAGCATGTCTTTGGAGTGTGGGAGGAAACCGGAGTACCTGGAGGAAACCCACGCAGCCACAGGGAGAACATGCAAACTCCAGGCAGGTAGTGTCGTGGTTGGGATTCGAACCAGCAACCTTTTGCTGCCAGGCGAAAGTGCTAACCACTACAACACTGTAGCCCTTTTGCAAAGTTTTCGCAAATTGATTGCACAAGTTGATTGTAACTTGTACGGTGATCCTTATGGTGGCCATAAATGTAACAATCTGATTCATTCTTCACAGAATCTGACATTATGATTGAATCTATGAATTATCAAAAAGAGACATACAATGTTATTGATCACTTTTGAGCAAAAATGATCGATTTCATCTAAATTATTTTGATTTATCTGGATGGAAAATTTGTTGTGAAGTGTTGTAACCCTTATGGTGGCCATAAACATAACAATGTGATTTAACAATTCTTCACAGAACCAGACATTATGATTGAATTTATGAATTATCAAAAAGAGACATAGTGGGGGAGATTTACGAAAACTGGTGCAGTTATGCATAGTAAACAATCAGCATCTAACTTCAGCTTGTTCAATTAAGCTTTGCCAATAAAACCTAGAAGCTGTTTGGTTCCTATAGACGGCTGCACCAGATTCTGTGTGCACCAGTTTGGCCTCTTTCAAACAAGTGGACCGATCGGGTCCGCCTGTCTGTTTTTCAGGCGGACCCAGTTGGACCACCCATTGTTCGCTGGCACTCGATCCAATGAAAACAGACGTGTGGCAATACGTTCCCCATCTGTCCGGTGGACAATTGGATGGAAACAGACTGCACCATAGAGGAGAGCGGGCTGTGCCCGCTCTGCATAACGGAGCGGACACGGACCTGTCATCAGCGATATCAACGGAGAGATCCCCCGCTGAGCAGGCAGATCCGCTTATACGGATCCACTTCATCTGAAGGGGCCTTTTAGTAAATCTCCCCCACAGTGTTATTAATTGTTTTTAATCAAAGTCAGTCAATTTCATTTAAATTATTCTGATCTGTATGGACAGAAAATCTGATTGTAGGTAGATCAATAGGATCATTAATCTTTTCAATTAATATTCCAATCAGATGTTTCTCTTATACAGTAAATCCATAAATTATATAAATAAAGGTACCTATCTCACCTGGACATACCACTTATGCTGGGTACACACAGGGAATCCATTTGTGTTCAACCTAGCGGGCTGAATGGAAAAAACAGAGACGTCGCCGTACTGCGATGTTGGTGCAGCAATCTCCCACGCTGAGCTATTTTACTCTGACAGAGGGACTGCCCCACCACCAGAACACACCGATCAGCCATTGGCTGCAAGCACTGACCGGATGCTGATTTTCCAGCATGCCCATTCAATAAAAGCCGGTCGTTAGATCGTTTCTGTTGGACAGACTGCTGTACACATGGGCCGAATGTCGGATGGTTTCTGTTGAACTGGCCAATATTCGGCCCTTCTGTACCAGCCTTTAGGAGCCTTTTAACCCACCAGCATGTCTGGAGTCTGGGAGGAAACCCATGTGAGAACGGGGAAAAACATGTAAATTCCTTGCACTTAGCATACTGGCTGGGTTTTGAACCAAGGACTCCAGTGTTGCAAAGCAGAAGCGCTAACCATAAGCCACAGTGCTGGTAAATTGGTATTCTTTCTGCTTTGGTTGAATGATTAGATCAGTCCAATGTGTGGCTATGTTGGAAGAGAATCATGCTTTATTATGTGCACAGCCAAAAAAAATGATTTTCTCTGGTGGTTGAGGTCATAATCTTGCTGCAGAAAAATGTCCAAAAATCTCAAATAATTAACAGAAGAACCATATGTTGGGGGTTTTAATTTAATTTAATAATTTGGTGTAAGTGTTAAAGTAGTACTAAAGCCTCTGTTTATTAAATTACATTACAAACTTTTCGCTGCACAGGTACTGATAATTAACTAAGTGTAACTAAATGCAAAACTTTTTTTTTTTTCAAATTTTGGATAGAGTAGAGTAAAAGAGGGTTATAATCCCTTTTTCAGTTTTTTTTTTTTTTTTTGCCATCTGTGTCCCATAGGTAAGATTTCCCTTCATTTCCTTTCTCATTACCAAAACAGAAAGTGAGAGGAAATCCCTCTAAGCCTGGGTTCACACTGACAGCGGGAATGAAATTGTGTGAGTTAAGCTGAACTCGTACAATTTCATTCCCGCATGTCAGTCCCGATTTCAGGGGCGATTTCAGAGACATCTGTGCAGGTTTCTGCACAGATATCTATGGATATCGCACCCCGAAGTCACCAAAAGTAGTACAGGGAATTTGGGACTTTGTGCCATTGCCGCCGATTTGGCATGCAATTTGACATGTCAAATCGCATGCCAGATCGCATCAATGTGAACCTAGGCTTAAGTGAGGAAATCCCAGAGTGTCACCAAAACTAGTGTCTCCATTGGAGGAGTTCTTCTCTATTACTCTTCTGGTGGCAACCCAAAATTTAGGATTTTCTTTTGCTTTCACTTTTTATGATAACGGTAAACAGGGCAAATGGGGTGAATCTCCTTAATGGGTGCACCGACTGCAATAAAAACGGACAGGTTTCTAATCCATCATAACCGTATCCAAAACTAAAAAAAGCTTTGCCTTTAGTGACACTTTAAAGGCTAAGTTCACCTTTAAAATAAATTAATAAATGCATGATTTTGCAATTAAAAAAATGTGCATATATATATATATATATATATATATATATATATATATATATATATATATTTTTTTTTTTTTAATATGGGAGCCTGCAGAGCATTCCACCTGTATTCAGCAGATCGCAAGTGCAATGTCAGGCTCCTGCACGGTCTTCCTCTAGCTTTGTGCTCGTATCCCTGTATGAGCTTTCTGCTACAAAGCTAGAGGGAGAACGAATAAACTACCAGTGTGCTGTAGTGCACTTACAGTCCATTAAACTACAGGTGCTGTGGTGTCGGATGGGACTTGTAGTTTTTCATTTTAAAGATCCCTGTGAATGAATGACGTAGCTGTGTAGACAGCACTGTTTTCTAAAAGTGACAACGGGGGCACTTATTCTTTAAAACAATTGCACTAATCACTCATATTCTATTCATTTTTTCCTGGCGCATCCTCCAGTTCCTTCTGTGCGATGTTCCTGAACCTCTAGGTGGGGAGGCGCACTCTAAGGTAGCGTTTAGGCCTGTGAATAGGTCCAGCTCCATTCACATGCAAGTGAACCCCAGTGGTGCAACCCAATGGGAGTGTGCCAGCTCCTGCAGCTAATCATGGCTGCTCGCATGTGATTGCATGTGCAGCGATCCTCTGGGAGAGCTTGGCCCTGGATGCAGACTGTCCACATGAAATCTGAGTTGGATCCATTCACAGGTATGAATGCAGCCTTAATCTAGACAAATTACTTTTGATTGATCTCTGTGAGATCACATTCTCTATCATACTGTTGCGCATGTAAGCCAGTTGTGAGTTACTTTTTCCTAACCATCTGGGCTGCCGGTGCATGTCCAGTGCAGGCATGGGGTGAACGTATTTTGTGAGTGCGCACAAAAGGGTGGCTTTGGCAGAGCTTCATTGGACCTTGCAAGCCAAGGAGTCGCCTTTACAATGGTAGTCTGAGCCAACAGTTTGAGTATAGTGTTAAAAAAACAAAGTACCATGCCAAAGAAGCTGAAGACAATGCAAGTTCTACCCTCGGCATCTAATATAGAAAAAAAAATTGGTCTAATATCTCTAAACACTATTTTAACTAGTTTCCAAAAGACTGGAGAAGTGAGGGGGCCTTATTTAGGGTTTTATTGCTGTGTCCCATTCAAGGAGATTTACCAGCACTTCTTGCCTTGGTGACCATTGTCACTGGAAGAAAAAGTAAGATAATATCAAATTTTACAGTTGTCACCAGAACAGTAATAGACGGGATTTCCCCTCATGTTGTAGAAACATCTACACATTTCTTGTTTGGTTTCTGGGACAGGAAGTAGAGATAAATCATCCAAGCAAGGGCAATGTTAGTGATTCTAACATTTTCCCATTCTATCCAGTACTAAAGAAATAAAGTTTTGGCTGAAGCTGCAATTTAAAGCAGACCCAAACTCTGTACCACACCTAAGCTATTCCCTTTCAGCCATAAACTGCTTACATTTCTGATATATTTCCCTGTGCGCGGGTTTGGGCTTGTTGCCAAGTTAAGGTCCCATTCACACCATTGTGCTGAGGTAATACACGTTTTACCTGTTGGTGCAACGTGGTGCCATTAATTTTAAACAGTGCACCTGTGATACTGCCAGGTGCTAAACTATTGAAAATGCAAAATGCATGATTTTTGGTCTGTAGTGGTGCATTGGGTAACCCAATTATTTGAATGGGCTGCCTTAGAACAACACACTATGACTGTAATGGACTGGTGTCATTGGACTGTTATGGTGATAGTTTAGACCTGGAGAGAGGTGGGATTTATGTGCAGGAAGAGCCCCTGATTGGCTGCCTTTGTTTGGGCAGCCAATTAGTGGCACTGCCTGAACACAGATGTCCCCTGTGACTTTTGGTGCCAGAACCTGAAAGGATCGTGGAGCCCAATACGCATACTGTAAATATCACAGTTGAATTTGCAGCAGTTTAGGTTTTAGGATAGTGAGGGGAGGTGTCTTATTGACATAGGTAAAAAAAAAATAACATAAGCTGTGAAATACCTGTATGTTTCGAGAAAAAATGGTGCTCCAGGCTCCCTACAGTCCTGATCACATGATCAGTAGCCTAAGCATTTAATGTATATGAATTCAACTTAAAGGAGAAATATAGCCAAAGCTATTTTGGCTATACCTCTGGGGATCAAAGCAGAACGAACTGCACTCCCGTGACCTGTTTTCAGCGAATCAATGCTGCATCCATGTAGGTATACAATTTTTTTTTTTTTACTTTTCTGTTAAAGGGAGGATCAGACTATTTGAACTTGGTCACCTTAATTAGAGTTCCCAATTACCAAAAACCTAGGTCATGTAACGTGCATTGAAGGGAGCATGGTGGGAAATGGAGGGATTTTAAGGAATTCAGCATTTATATTTCAATTTCTTTATCCATTCAAGTGAGACAATAAATAGGCATTCAACTCTGGAAGCTGTGCCAAAAAAGAGGCAGGTAGAGGGCACAGAGCTAGTTACCTTTATTGCCAGTGGTAGTAAACCTATCCCCATTACTGACTTACCATGCCTAGTTCTGTACTGTGTGGAGGCTGCTATCTTGGTAGAGGCTGAGTTTTGCTTCCTACTATCAGAGCCTCTAGCAAGGAGAACAGTGGTCAGCACACAGTGGCATCACCAAACCCAACTGCAACTGCAGCCACTGATCAGTGTATTCTAATAGCAGAGACTCCCTGTTGTCAATATGTAATGTATCAGTGGTGAGGATTCCTCTATCCACCTCGCTTGTGTGGATGGAGGAATCTATTCTATTTTTATTTTTTATCAGCCTGCTGGTTAATAAAAAAAAAAAGAATAACGGTCACTATGACCTAATGGAGTTGATTTTCTAACAGCAAATAGACTGTGCACTTTGCAAAGTGCAGTTGTGCTATGCAAGAGCAGCTGCACCAAAGCTTGGTAAATGAGCCGAAGCTTTGCTGACTTTCATCATCCAATCATGTGCGAGCAAAAATGCTGTTTTTTAAAATTATTTTCCTTGCACGTGATTGGGTACTCATTGCAAAGTGAAGCTTTACCTCATTTACTAAGCTCTGGAGCAACTGCACTTGCAGAGTGCACAGTCTATTTGCCTTTAGTAAAGCCCCAGTATATCTTAATTTTGTAGAATTCAAGTCCACTTTAACAGCATAGCTTCAATAATAATAATAAAACACAAAACTGTTTCATAGTGCAGTAACCTATGTAATAATAATAAGTATTCATTAGTCTGCCCCATCTAAACTGCTGAAAGCTGATTGTTGATTTTGGACTGGTTGTCATGAATTAGTGTGCTTCATTACTTTTTGCAGTATGCCATTAATTAAGCTACCGTAATTACTGTGTTGTGGAGATTCTGACACAAGAGGAGAAAAAGGAGAGCTTTCTAAATTACATTGCTTTTTGTAAGGTAGAGTTGGAAAATGATATTGGTATACGGCTTGATGTACATTAGATGGTATTCATTTGCCTCCCCACACAGTGTCTTCACTGATAAATAACAGCAGCCTGGTGGCTGTTGAGGTCAGGAAGCTTATTGTGACAAGTACTGAATGATTCAATACCTGCCATGACAAACCTCTCCTCCACCTGGGCACTGTTCATTTATTGATATTACACTCATGCCATTGATGTTAAAGCCCAACTTTGGGTGCATTGTTTTTACATTTTAAAATGTAACCGCTTCCAAATGAGTTATAGTTTGCAGGTCTAAAATTCTCACCAAATAACTGCCAGAATGTATGTCGGTAGCCGTGCTCCCAACCACGTCCTAAGCCCTCATTTACACCGCATAATGTGTGTGCATTGTGAATGCTTGCTGTTTTGCACTGCATTGTTAAAAATGCATTGCAGTGCATGCTTTTCTCCCCCCCCCCCCCCCCAAATGTATGTTACTTTTATGCACAACAGTGTGCAGTGATACATTACAGTGCACCGGAACACAAAAATGCAACTTATTTTCTTTAACACACACCAACACAGTGCGTTCATGTGAACTGAAGCCATAGGGCTTAAGGCAACTTGCCTTGTTCCTGTGTTGGGACTGCATTGGGCAACACTGCCCATCACAGCTGGTGTGAATTTACCCTTCCCTCCACTCCTCTGCTTTCCTATTCTTGTGATGGCTGTGTTTTGGGTCTGGGAAGAGGGGGTATATATTTGGGGGCCCATTCTAAATCTCCTCTTCCCTCCATGTAGTGCTATGTGGCTGATCATATTTGGCCTAGAATGTGCTACATATGCTAGGCCAAATGCTATAGACGTGATTTTGAAATGTGTCCATCAGAGAGCAGCCCTCTGTTATGGAATGCTTTTTCTTTCAGCGTATTAAATCCAGTTCACTGCCTTAGAGATCACTAGGGCAGCCCACAGTCTACTGTCTGAGACTGTACAAATAAAATACACCACCAGCACATTCACATAAGTAATTTACGTTTTATTTGAAATCTTCTTGTACATAAAAATGGCACAGAACTATTGTTGAGATGAAAGCTAAGAGTTGGTGTGATGTGATAAGGGGACATTAAGTTATGTGTTTATGGGTTTTTTATGGAATGTTTTTGGAAAATATTTAATTCATTAGTGTTACTAGAAGTAAGGTTGTGATTGTTACAATGTGTTTTATTGCCTTCCTTTTCCTTCCCCTTTAATATTGTTTCTAAACTTTACATATTATGGCAAAGGAAAAATCGCATAGGGAAGCTACTGTAAGAACTTTGCATTTGTATAATTAAATTTTAAAGCGTATGTCAAGGCAGAATATAAAAAAAAGACACATATGCAGTACATTTCTGTAATATATGCACATTTCCCCCTGTTTTAAACTTTTAAAGATCCTGCAAGTACAGAAAATGATCTATTGATCTGCCAGAAATCCATTCACCTCCAGACACCACTTTGCTCAGCGGGGGATGCATCCTCTGATCCCTGCTGAGCAGGCGGATGACAGGTCCTTCTCCGCTCACTGTGCTGAGTCTGACCTGTCAGAGCCCCGCTCTCCTCTTTCGTTTTCATCCGATCCCATCCTATCTGCCAGATGGATGGAAAATAGGGTCACCATCCGTCTAGATTTCATGGACAGGATTGGATTGGATAGCAGCGGGTGTCAGCGGACATGTCACCGCTGACATCCGCCACTCCACAGGAGTGAATGGAGGCTCCGATCAGGTTCACCTGAGAAACTGACAGATGGACCTGATCGGAAAGCCTGTGTGAAAGGGGCCTTCATTTCCTGTTGTGGACTGACCACAGTGTTGTCAGCCCTCCCAGTGCCTTTTGCTAAACTATTCATCAAACAATATAAATGTCTTGTTATCCACAGCATAGGGACTAGATTTTTTTGTTTTTCATAATAAGAACAGGAAGAGCTAAATATTTTCTGAGCTAAACACAGCGTGCACAGCATATCTCTGAATTTCTGGTCCCATGGGTATTATTTGCTCATAAATATATCCGACCAAAGAGCAAATAAAAGACATTTATTGTTAGGGTTTACTTGCGCTTTAAAGCCCAACTCTGGTAAGATTAAAAATCCTCCCTTGGTTTGACTGCTTGTTTTTTTCCTATGGGGTGGGAAAAGCAATTTTACTTCCCTGGTCCTACGCTTCCCCAGAAGAAGGCACTTGTCTATACTCTGGCAGTGGATTGTTCCTCGGTGTTCTCAAGACCAGCAGCGCGGAGGGGCCTGTGGGAGCAGTGGATCAGGTGAGTTAAAATTGCTGTATCCAATCCTGCCTAGACATAAAAGAGCAATTAACCTCTGCAGTACAAGGGCAGGACCACCACAAGGGGGGGGGGGGGGACTTTTAAGTTTTTGGACCCTTTCACACAGGTCGAGCTCCACTTGAATCTGCCTGTTCAGCTGGGAATCTGTCCGCTGTTCCCCACTGAATAGGTGGATGGCTGGTCCATGTTCACTCCGCTTATGGAGAGCGGACACAGAGACAGCCCGCTCTCCTCTATGGGTGGTCGGATGTAAATGGACCACCAGTCTGTTTACACCCAACCACCATCCGATATGATACATCAGACGGATGGGGAACAGACCCCTATCCATCTGTTTTTAGTGTACTGGACAGGATCGGATCGGATATTGTTAACGGAAAAAATTGACAGGAAACCCAATCGGTCCACCCATGTGAAAGGATCCTTTCCTGTAGTACAAATTTAACATACGTTCAATGTTTATCATTGAGTCCTGCAACATGACAAAAACTGTTTCTACTGAGGTGCCCATAGCGTCAGCATTCCAGAATCCAGACTGCAATTTTTTTTTACTGATAGCTTATTTATCCCCTGAGATAAAACTAGGTTTATGGATGTCTGCAATTCATACAAACCTTCACACTTGCAGGATGTGTGTATGAGTGTTAATATGACTGTAAAATTGAGAAAACTAATAAGTTGAGGAAAAACATTGAGCCATCAGAAGGCTTCCTAACGGCCCATTACTGCCTATGCTTTGTGGCCAGGTTAACTACTTAAATAAGCTGTTGGTATGCAAAAGTGCATTCATAAAAGTACACATTGTGCAACTAGATACAGGGTGGATTTCTTGGTTTGAATGATGGCTTAGTCACTTATCATTTTTTGTTTTAAAAGATACAGGCTTCAGGACTGTCCTCTTCATCCTGGCTTCACTACCTGTTGAGTCAGTGCCCCAGAACAAATATGCAGCCAGTGGAGTCTACATTTTAAAGCCTGTATAATTTTTGTAGGCCAGCGACCTCCTGGGTTAGTCTTTCCCAACCTTTTTGCCCCAGAGGAACCCATAAAATCATTTTCAGGTCTTAAGGAATCCCTGCAAAAATCAACTCATTGACAATCGATGGGAAAGCGCCCCTTACACTATTGGCCAGTGTCAGAAATGCCCCCTTTCAGTGGTGGTTGGAATGACCCCCTTCAGACTAAGTCTACACTGACAGTGGTGTTTACCAACCCTCTGAAAGTGATCCATAGCAGGTCATTTTTCAGAGGCAGTTGAGTAGAGGTTTGAAGGAGCATGTGAGGCCACCTCCTAGATGCCTGTTATTTTTATAGCGATTTTATGTTGCAATACAGTACCGCAACCACGTGCCAAGGAGTTGGAATGTGGTTACAGCAGGGTCCCACTGACTTTAGTAGGAGTGCTGCCACAGGCAACATGCCAGGGCAATGTGGACATACTGTACCTGAGAGACTACAGTGTAAATTTGTAGGTAGGTGTTCTGAAGGTGGTAAAATGCAGATCAACTGTTTTTGCTGCCAATTGAACAAGGCCTTACACACAGCTAAAAAAGTCATTGCTATCATGCAGCTGGCTCTGACAAGTAACATGGAATTATTCAGGCACCATCAAACGGGAGATCAGTCAGCTAAAGCTCAGCTCTGGAGCCTGCACCTTTAAAAACATATCAGCAATGGGCGCGCCTAATATTTAAATTCCCACAAGTTTCTGTAATTATACATTGGTTCATGTTGATTATCTTTTGATAATGTTTATTATACTTTCAAATAAGTTACTCACTAGAACCCATGTTGCCTTGAGCAGGTGCTACACCTGTTACCTATGCAGAAGCCTGCAGATCATGTTAAATTACCTCCGCCTTGTTGCTAATCATGAGCTTGTGTATTCAAATTACTCTATACAGGTATATTTAAAGCATTTGTCATAACCACTGAAAAGCACTATACTGTAAGAAAGCTTGGGAATATTAATGTATTGAAAAGTAGGAATCAGCATAAGGCTTGTGAAAGGCACCCATCTGATGGCAGTTTGCTGCTCATAAAGGGAAACGCATCAAGGATCCAGTAGGAACCATTTACTTAGTGCAGTACAGCATTAATGCTACCGGGTAAACTGCACCATAGAATTTATTATAGGAGCTCATGGTTGGAGGTAGACTGATAAATCGGCCAGCCGATATTTGTCATTTTTCAATTAATCGCATAGGCCGATTAATTTATGCACTGAAGCCGGTTCACACGGGTGATCCGACTTGCAGGGTGACTCAGCGCGACTTCAGCACAACTTGTAAAAGACTTCTGTAGAAGTAAATGCACAAGTACTTTTTCTAAGTCGGGGCGACTTGAAAGAGAAAAATCTGGGCAGCCAGCCAAGACTGAGAACATCGCTGATGAAAGAAGAAGATACAATGTTTCTACTTATCAAAGGGATGGACTTTTCTGACATTTGTTGCTTACAAGTAAAAAAAAATCAGTATTTTCTGCTAGAAAATTACTTAGATCCCCCAAATATATATTTTTTTATCAGAGACCCTAGAGAATAAAATGGCGGTTGTTGCAATATTTTATGTCACATGGTGTTTTGCGCAGCGGTCTTTCAATCTCAATTTTTTTGGAAAAAATAGACTTTAATGAATTAAAAAGAACACTAATTTTTTTTCCTACAACAGTTTTGATTAGCTGTTTTTGTGTATTTAATATTTAAGATACATAGTTTTTTAATCTAAATTATACATACAAGTGCACTGATTGGAGGCTTGTTGTGTTGTTTAATAAATGTTTAATGTAAGCAATTTTCTGTATCTCTTCTTATTACTTAACTGTTAGATTTTATGAGATGAAGGGAAAAAAAAAAGAAAAATCAGCCTAACATATTGGCCCAAAAAAATCGGCACCATATATCGGCCATCGGCCGCCCCGATTTCTAAATATCGGCATCGGCCAGAGAAAAAAACGATATCGGTCTACCTCTGCTCATGGGGCTTTTTATATGGCAAGTTTAGAAATGTATTCGTGCAAATATTTTTAATCCCTTATCCCTTTTGCAGTCTTAGGAACATGATTATTTAAAGTACAATGACGAAATAACTATTTCCCTGGAAGAGTGTTGACTCACACAGATGGCTCGTACTGTATAATACTGAAACAATAATCACACATGATGCTCATCTGTAATACAGATAGGTAGTCTCTTCCATGCCTGAAGAGTTAAAAAAAGAAAAAAAACATTAATATACAGTAATTGCAGGCAACAAACATTATGCTGCGCTCCAGAGAGACATCTACACATATGAAATGCACACGTCGGCTGTCTTATCTGCCAAAAGATCTGACATTTATACACCTTAGCCAGACCGCACCACCAGAATAGTGACCCAACTCTTATCCCTCCCCTCCTGCAGCTTGATTATTGATTGGATATTGAAGGAGTAGCAACACATCCATAAATCCCTAACTTGCTCACTCTGCTCTCTCCTCCTGTCAGCACATGTGCATGCAGGAGAATCTAATTAGCTCCTAGTACTGCACATCCCTCTCTCAGCTTGAGCAATGTTTTGCCAAGGATAACACTTAAGTACTTTCTAGTTCTATATAAAATGCATGTATTGTGTTTTTTTTTTTAAAGGAACACACCATTTAATGTGTGTGGAGAGGAGGTGAGTGGGAGGGATTCAGTAGTTTGGAAAAAGACTAATGAGCAGGGCTGACACCATTCAGTACACAAAAAATTATGTGTTTTGTCAGCCCACAACAGGAATTGTAAGCGGAGTGAATTTCTAGCTGATCAAAAGGTGTGTTTCTGTACTTGCGGAATCTTTAAAGGATTAAAAGAGGACAAATGTGCTGCATATGGTTTTGTTTTGTTTTTTTTTTGCTCTGACATACCGTTTTTACATGTCTGAAAGGTTGACGCTGTGACTTGCCCCTTTCTGTCTCGGGTACGTAACTATTTGCTCCTCATTGTTATAGACCATCCCTCTGACCAGCAGTGTAGTGTGGCAGAGGTAAGGCCAGACCCCAAATTTGCATAGTCGCAATACCCTGGGTTTTAGGGATATCAGGTTGCTCATGAAGATACAGTGAGGGAAAAAAGTATTTGATTCCCTACTGATTTTGTATGTTTGCCCACTGACAAAGAAATTA
The DNA here is from genome assembly GCA_018402905.1 of Glandirana rugosa. Classification (NCBI taxonomy): domain Eukaryota; kingdom Metazoa; phylum Chordata; class Amphibia; order Anura; family Ranidae; genus Glandirana; species Glandirana rugosa. The sequence goes on along the minus strand of BLSH010258583.1, from coordinate 95,317 downwards.
TCAGTCTATAATTTTAATGGTAGGTTTATTTTAACAGTGAAAGACAGAATAACAACAAAAACAATTCAGAAAAATGCATTTCAAACAAGTTATAAATTGAATTTCATTTTAATTAGTGAAATAAGTATTTGACCCCTTTGCATGACTTAGTACCTGGTGGCAAAATGTTTCTTGTCAGACATTTCTTGTTGTTGGCCACCAGGTTTTCACACATCTCAGGAGGGATCCTCTTTGCAGATCATCTCCAAGTCATTAAAGTGTTTAACCCCAAAAAAGAAAATAGAGATCTTGGTCCCTTAAAGCAGATTAACCAGTTCCGGACCACACACTGCTTTTTACGGCAAACAGTGTGGCTCTATTCTGCGAATCGTCTTAAATAAACGGTGATTCGCAGACGCGCAGCTATGGGCCCGCCGCACTCTGCAGGAATGTGCCCGTGGCTCGGGCGGACCCGATGTCCGCCGGCGGGCCATGATGACCTGCCAGAGTGAGAGAACGGGGAACCGCCTATGTAAACACCTCGGCTCCCCGCTCTGTCAGTGGGGACATAGGAGATCTACTGATCCCTGTCACTGGGATCAGTTAGATCTCTTATGCCCAAGGTAGCCCAGTCCCCTCACAGTTAGAACACGCCTAGGGAACACAGTTAACCCCTAGATCTACCCCTGCAGGTTAACCCCTTCACTGCCAATGACATTTATACAGTAATCAGTGGATATTTAAATTTCTGATCGCTGTATAAATGTCATTGGTCCCAAAAAAGTGTCAAAAATGTCCGACATGTCTGCTGCAATATCGCAGTCCCAATAAAAATCGCAGATTGCCGCCATTACTAGTAAAAAAATTTTTTAAAAAAACGTCAGAAATTAATTCTCATGGTTTATAGCGGTGATCAGAAATGACGCAGAGGTGACCAAATACCACCAAAAGAAAGCTCTATTTGTGGGGAAAAAAAGGACGCAAATTTCATTTGGGTTCGTCACACGACTGCGCAGTTGTCCGTTAAAGCAGCGCAGTGCCGAATCGCAAAAGGTGCTCTGGTCCTACAGTGGGAAATCCTTCAGGGGGCGAAGTGGTTAAGCAGCACAGTGCTTGTGCTGTGTAATCTGCCCCTCTCTAAACTGTAAAAAAAACCTGCCACTTCCTTTTGTCTCCTCTCTGCACAGACAATAAAAACCAGGGCTTCTGAGCCGTGGCCACCGTTGTCTGTGACGTCCTTTTTTTTTTTTTAACAGAAAAGTTTTATTATTGCAGATAAAGTTATACAGAATCCGTAGCACATTGCGAGATGTCTGTGACTTCCTTGCTCTGCTCTCATCTCTCCCTCATTCCCTCCTCCCCGCCTGTCAGCTCCTTGCAGCGTGTGTGTCTCTGCCCCCGCTGATATTAGTAAAAGTGTTAAACATTCACTGCCAGCCCCTCCACTATAGTAATGCAGAGCACACTGTATATATATATTTTCCAAAAACGAGGATTGTAAATATCTATTTAGAGCTGTCTTCAGGCCAGTCATGTGACTCGTGGCTGCTTTTCAGCTCCGAGACAAAGCACCTGCAGGAGAGACTGAGCGGTCACGTGATCTCCCCAGCTGACGTTAGAGGGAGATCCTGGCCAGTCCTGCAGAAGCCATCCTTCGGAGCTGAAAAGTGGCTGCGTGTCACATGACCGGCCTGAAAACAGCTCTAAATAGCTATTTACAAGCCTCGTTTTTGGAAAATATATATACAATGTGCTCTGCATTACTATAGCGGAGGGGCTGCCAGTGACTTCTAATTGTGGCTTAACAACCACTTTAAGGTTTCGAGGCTGAAGTTTGGTAACTCGAACCTTCAGCTCCCTCCATATATTTTCTGTGGTATTAAGGCATGGAGACTGGCTAGACCACTCCAGGACCTTAATGTGGTGGTTCTTGAGCCACTCCTTTGTTGCCTTGGCCATGTGGTTTGGATCATTGTCATGCTGCAATACCCATCCATGACCCATTTTCAATGTCCCTTTGATGCAGTGAAGTTGTCCTGTCCTCTTAGCAGAAAAACACCCCCAAAGCATAATGTTTCCACCTCCATGTTTGAAGGTAGGGATGGTGTTTTTGGGGTCATAGGCAGCCTCCTCTAAACATGGGAGTTGAGTTGATGCCAGATAGCTTAATTTTGGTCTCATCTGATCACAACACTTTCATCCAGTTCTCTGAATCATTCAGATGTTCATTAGCAAACTTCAGACAGGCATGTACATGTGCTTTCTTGAGCAGGGGGACCTTGCAGGCACTGCAGGATTTCAGTCCTTCACAGCGTAGTGTGTTAGCAATTGTTTTCTTGGTGACTGTGGTGCCGGGTGCCTTTAGATCGACAAGATTCTCCTGTGTAGTTCTGGGCTGATTCCTCACCGTTCTCATGAGCATTGAAACTCCACAAGGTGAGATCTTGCATGGAGCCCCAGACCGAGGGAGATTGACAGTTATTTTGTGTTTCTTCCATTTGCGAATAATCACACCAACTGTTGTCACCCTCTCACCAAGCTGCTTGGCCAAGGTCTTGTAGCCGATTCCAGCCTTGTGTAGATCTACAATTTTGTCCCTGATATTCTTGGACAGCCCTTTGGTCTTGGCCATGGTGGAGAGATTGGAATCGGATTGATTTCTTCTGTGGACAGGTGTCTTTTATGCAGGTAACAAGCTGAAATTAGGAGCACTCCCTTTAAGAGAGCGCTCCTAATCTCAGCTCGTTACCTGTATAGAAGACCCCTGGGAGCCAGAAATCTTGCTGATTGATAGAGGATCAAATACTTATTTCACTCATTACAATGCAAATCAATTTATAACTTTTTTGAAATGCATTTTTCTGGATATTTTTGTTATTCTGTCTCTCACTGTTAAAACAAACCTACCGTTAAAATTATAGACTGATCATTTCTTTGTCAGTGGGCAAACATACAAAATCAGCAGGGGATCAAATACTTTTTTCCCTCACTGTAATAAAAAGTTCATACAGACAACTCTGTGTGACCTCTTTACAGCACAAAAAGCAGTTTTACAGTTATACTTTAAAGCTGAATGCCAAGAGGATATGAGAAACATACATTTAATTCAATGATGTTTATTAGAAAAATAATGAAATGCAATAATGAATCATCCGGCCTTTTATCCAACCTATCTTTCTCTATCCGCCTTCCGATTTTGATCCCAATTAAATCTAATTAGACTGCATCAACTTGCTACTTCGACCTCCATTAAAACATTCCCTGTGTTACATGTGGAAAATAAACTGCCAGGTAGCAGAGGTATTCTGCTACCTCCAAATTAAACATTTTTTCACTACACACATCAGTTTATATACAGACAGGTATCAGATGATTATGTTTGAGAGTTTCTGTTCCACTGATCCACACACAAAAGTTATACTTTCCAGACTCTATTTATATCTGATGTCCAACCCGCTCACCCCTCCACCATTATCCGTTAGCAAATGCTCCACAAATTTAGAAGAAGACTGGAGTGAGATTTGGCAATCCACTACATCAGCTTCACAAAACATTTTAGCTTTGGAAATGGTTTATAAGGTACTCTCCAGATGGTATCTTGTCCCGGCTAGGATAGTCAAATTATTCCTGTGTTTTTGGAATTGTAGAAACCTTGGAACTCACCTTCATATCTGGTGTGACGACATTCTGGTCTGAAGTTTTTCAAATGTTTTCCCATATTTTTGGTGCCACCATTCAACTGGACCTTCTAGTAGCGCCTTAGTGCCCCCCTAATTTAGCCTTGGCTCAATTTAAAGTTGTTTTAAAAGCAGAAGCTTTTCTTACCTTGAGCCTAGGTTCACAGTGGATGTAGAGCAATTTTTCATGCAGTTCATAGTGCGAATTTGCGGTGCGATTTGTATTTGACAGCTGCGATTGTAATGTGATTTTAATAGTCTAAGGAGCTTAAAATCGAACCGCAGTAAACATGCACAGGACATTTTTTTTAGCCAGATCAGAATCGTACTGCATAGATGTGAACAGCCTTATAGCATAACTGTTATTTCACTTGACATGCAACTCTATGCGTTCTGGAACACATCTGAACCACATCAGGTTTGCATCAGTGTGAACCAGGGCTAAAAATGAAGTCCGGGATTGTAAAAAAAAAAAAAAAAACAATAATGCTCACCTAGGTGGATGCAGAATCAGTCCTATGTTGCATCTGTCCCCCGACATTTCTAAGACCAAGAACTGAAGGATCAAAGACTGCTGATTGTTCAGTACTTCAGTGAGCAGAGAGCAGTGACTGTTAGTCACCAGCTTTCTGCTCTGCCCTTCCAGAGCTCACTGGAGCACTGGGCTGTGAAAGGGGCGAGAGCGGCTTGCTCAGGCTCTCAGCTGCTCGCTGAGAGGCTGAGCCAGCTGCTAGTCCAGGCATCTGAGTGGAGCCTGACTTTAAAATCAGGATCTCTCCAGAGCCTGGACTGGCTCTGTGATGTCAGCCGACAGTTTTTTTTTTAATTGCAAAAAAGTTTTATTGAGGATGTAAATCATCGAAGAGGTATGCAAATATAAAAACAGTGCAACATGCACTACAATAAGGAGACATTGTTTGACATACATGGTACAAAGAAATTAATAGATACATCCCTGGATGCCTCCAGAGAGGGGGGATCCGTATGCGGCTTACAACGTGACAAAAATATAAACGTATGGAGAAGCTACTAAATGTAGGAGTTATTTTGAAAAAACGTTAATTTTTTTTTTGACAGCCGACTGTAGTGTCTCGGTCAGGTCCGAGACCTCTCTAGGACTAAAATTTCAGTCCGAGGTGAGTCTACGGACCTGATCGTCGACCGAGTCGGAGAGTCGCTCGTCGACTCTCGGACTCGTTCGGCGAGAGCGGGGAAAGTGTCGGGTCACGAGGTCACTCGAGACCTTCCCGTCTCGTCTTTCGACCACTGATTGTCAGTGACGAGAGACGAGTGACTTCATGACTTGTTAGTCGTCAGAAACTAGGAAGTCAAGAACCAGAATCTTTACAGCCCCCTGTCTACGTTGTATCCTGACTAAGAC
>BLSH010258583.1:58562-72678 GCA_018402905.1 Glandirana rugosa | reverse complement strand
GGGCAGAGAGACGGAGCATTGTGTGTATAAGGCACCATTCTGATCCAGGGAAGGGGGGCAGAGAGCCGTAGTATTGCGTGTATAGGGCATGTAAAATTCATGTTAGTGGTCCATGGGGTTCAAAATTGTGAGTTTAGTGGTCTGTGAGGTCCGAAAGGTTAGCAATTACTGTCCTAGAGCATGGGGTGTGGGCTTGTCCTGATACCAATCGAAAGGGCTAGTAAATGTACATAGGAAAGGATTGCTTCTACTCCTGACCAGCCCAGGTGAATAAACGATAAGGAGCGGTTTACATGTCTCCACCAAACCTTTGATGCATTTCGCCCCCACTGGTGCTTAGTCATATGGTCTACTAAGTCCTGGTGGGTGGATCGAAATGCATTGCTCTTAACAGTTGTCAGGCTCATTTTTTTTTTGTTTTTTTATATTAAAGTGATTTTCACTATTTGTAGTTAATATACCTATATTTTTTTATTATACCTTCTTTTTTTATTTTTTTTTATTTATTTTTATTATTTTGTCAGGCTTACACCAGGGCACACCAACTCTCCAGTTTACCGAAGATACAAGCATTTTGATTGGTTGTACAACCGGCTTCTGCATAAGTTTACAGTAATCTCCATTCCACACTTGCCTGAAAAACAAGCTACAGGACGCTTTGAGGAGGACTTCATCCAAAAACGCAAACGTCGCTTGATCCTGTGGATGGATCATATGACCAGTCACCCGGTTCTTTCTCAGTATGATGGTTTTCAGCACTTCTTAACCTGTCAAGATGAGAAGCAATGGAAAGCGGGCAAACGGCGGGCAGAGAAAGATGAGATGGTGGGTGCCAGTTTCCTGCTGACTTTGCAGATACCTACTGAACACCAGGATCTGCAGGATGTGGAAGAGCGTGTGGATGCTTTCAAAGCCTTCTCAAAAAAGATGGATGAGAGCGTTATGCAGTTAACCGGTGTGGTGTCTGAACTGGCACGTAAACACATGGGTGGCTTTCGTAAGGAGTTTCAGAAACTTGGAAATGCTCTTCAAGGTCTTAGTTATTCCTTCCAGCTAGACCCTCCATATGGCACAGAACCACTCGTTGGTGCTATTGCTCACACAGGGCAAACTTATGAAAAGGTTGGGGAGATGTTTGCTGAGCAGCCCAAGAATGATCAGTTTCGATTTCTTGATACCCTGTCTCTGTACCAAGGATTGCTGTCTAACTTTCCAGACATCATCCACCTACAGAAAGGTACGTACCGTACGTTCATAATAGTTTTCTTACAAGTTATAAGATAAAGCGTGCTTCCTTTACCTCTGCTTTTATAAGAGCACAATCATTACATTTTTATTGCTAATGATATATTATTTTGTTTGTACAGTCATCCCTTAATGGACATAAAAACAGATAAAGGAAAGTAAAACAATCACAAGGGAAACTAATGAGGGTGAGAGAGAAGCCAATGAAATATAATAGAGGTGTTGAGAAAATAGCAATTTATTTAAGGGTAAAACCACAGGAGTCTCTTTGGCTGAATCTTCAAAGAATAAGCCTATGATGTTTCTGACAATTTTAGTACCATAGAGCAGGACAGCTGTAACAGAATAAATATAATTTATTAGGTCTCCTACGTAAACACAGTAAAATGGACAATTTGTTTGACTTTTGTAGATGCTAGTAATTGCATATGAGGTTAGCAGTTTTTATTTTAATGTGTATATACATGCCGGGCTTACATCTATTTACAGTATATTTGTTTGTTTTGCAAGCTGCCTTCATTAAATAGAAAATGATGCTCTAAAAAAACATGAAAATGTCGCAAGGCTAGTACAAAAGCAGGACGTGGGGGAAAAAAAGAAGCAGAAGCAAATGAGTATAATGTAACCCAGAACAAATTACTTTATTTAAATATATATTTTTATTAGTTTAAAAGCTGTTGTAAACAAATTGAAAACATGGAAGTCCATACTTGTTCTGTTATTTAATACGGCTCTTAGATTATCAGTCACATGCGGTGACATGTTAATGTTTTACTCATGGCATCATTTCATGCGTTTCCAAGTTCACAGTCTGAGTAATTCACATTGGGGAACAATTTCAGATGATAAATACAACAAACCTATGCATTTTTATTCTTGCCTAACAATGTCCTTTGGCCAGAAAAAGCAAAATTGGACTTATAAAGGAAGCCTGTGAGGGTATAAATATTAAAGCTATTGCTGATTTCTTTTTAAAGGTACAGGCTCTGGGGCTATTCTGATCTTGGCTTTACAGTCCAACAAGACACTGAGCTGAAAAAAATTTACAGGATATCAGTTTTTAGAATTTACTGAATCCACGCCTGTTCCAGGTCAGTTTTAAAAACAAGTTAGCAGTTGTAGCTATAAAACTGACCATTGACAGTTCTTGGCTGGTTCAACAGGGACTGGGATTTGAACCATCTATGGGCAGGCTGAATGTATCCAAGTCGATCCATCAATTGACTTGGGTACAACCAGTATGTCAGATTTTTAGTATGCGATTATTGCCAGCGGTAATAGCCACTAGCAATAATCACTGTTTTCTCCCAGCCGAGATGGCGCCCCCCTTCGAGAGAACGCAATAGTTCTGTGGGTGGGATTTTCCCATCAGCGCTAACTGTGTTGATGGAGGAATCGAGAATTTTTCTTTCCTGCAATCCATGCATATCTTTCCTTCATCTATGGCATGCATTACATTCTCTGGCTGCATTCACACATGGGCATTTTAAATCACAGGCAGATTTGCCATGATTCTGTCTGTGAATTTCAGAATGCCCAGATGTGAATGACAAATCGCACAACTTACATTTCAGATGCCATTCATTTGAATGGCACCTAAAAATGCGGTGCGGTTCCGCCGTGGTTTCCCCACAATAAATTGCGGGAAACCGCATCATGTGAATCTTGTCGCCCAAACCCGCATCGCGACAAGCTTCACGCAATGCGGTTTTCCGTGATTGCAGTGCAATTTATCGCAGGACAATCGTGGCAGAACAGCACAGCGTTTTTAGGTGCCATTCAAATGAATGGCATCTGAAATGTGAGTTGTGTGATTTGTCATTCACACCTGGGCATTTTGAAATCAATCTTGGGCAGAATTGTGGCGAATCTGCCTGCGATTCAAAATGCCCAGATGTGAATGCAGCCTTTCAGGTGTGCTTTAAAGTGTATCAAAACTAAAAAAAATACTGTATTGCAGCTTGCCAGTTTAGATGTGGTGGCTGCATTAGGCAACATCCCTGTGCAGCCACTGCTAACAATAAGTAGATTCATGCCGGTGGTTGTAAACGCTGTTGCATACACTGTGTGTGAACAGCTGCAGGTGTCAGATTTTTACTCTATACTAATCAATGGCAGGCGACGCTGTAATGCTGATAATGCTGATCTGAGCAACTACATGTGAATACCAATCCTGGACATAGCCAGTGTGCATTCTGGCTGTAGGTATCCAGCCAATTTGTATGCAGCCATAGCAGAGACTGTTGCTGCATCCAGAGGTGGCGCTTAGCAGCCTCTGAACGCTAAAAAGCACCTGGACACAAGCTCCAATGTAACTGTAGCCTTAGTTCTCTTTTTTCAGGCCTTTCTTCCCTTATTTTACCTACTTATTATACAGGATTTGTATAGCGCCAACAGTTTGCGCAACGCTTTACAAAATGATGGCAGACAGTACAGTTACATCACAAATTGGTACAAGAGGAATCAGAGGGCCCTGCTCGTTAGAGCTTATAATCTAAGAGGGAGGGTGAATTGATACAAAAGGTAATAGCTGTGGGGGATAAGCTGATGTAGAAAGTAAAACAGTGTATTAGTTAGAAGCAGGATAGGCTTCTTTAAAGAGAGAGGTTTTCAGGGATCGTCTGAAGATGGATAGATTAGGAGACAGTCGGACAGATTGGGGTAGGGACTTCCAGAGGATGGGAGAAGCTCTGGAGAAATCCTGGAGGCGAGCATGGGAGGAGGTGACAAGGGAGCTAGAGAGCAGGAGGTCTTGGGAGGACAGAAGAGGGCGGCTTGGTTGGTATTTTGAGACTAGGTTAGAGATGTAGCTGGGGGCAGAGTTGTGGATGGCTTTGTAAATCATTGTTAGTACTTTGAATTTTATTTGTTGGGTGAGTGAAAGCCAGTAAAGAGATTGGCAGAAAGGGATGGAGGACATAGAGCGGTTGGTAATGTTGGATAAGTCTTGCAGCAGCATTCATTATGGACTGAGTGGGGATAATGTATGTAAAGGTAATTCAATGAGGAGAGAGTTGCAGTAGTCGAGGCGAGAGATAACCAGAGAGTGAATAAGCAGCTTGGTGGTGTCATTGGTTAACAAGGGGCGTATTCTAGAGATGTTGCAGAGGCTGAGGCGGCATGATTTGGACAGGGATTGGATGTGGTCCTGAAAGGTCAGTTAAGAGTCTAGGGTTACCCCTAGCACCCTGGCATGTGGGGACGTACTAATAGTTGTGCCATTGATCTGAACAGAGAAGTCAGGGGAAGGGGGCATGTGGGGGAGAAAATATCATGAGCTCAGTTTTAGGTAGATTCAGTTTAAGGAAGTGCTGTGACATCCAGGCTGATATGTCTGTTAGTAAAGCAGTGATCTGCGAGGAGACTGATGGGGTGAGCTGAGGGGTAGAGAGATAGATTTGGGTGTCATCGGCATATAAATGATAGCCATGGGAGGCTATCATCTCACCCAGGGAGGATGTGTAGATTGAGAATAGTAGGGGTCCAAGGACAGAACCTTGGGGGACCCCAACGGTAAGAGGAGTTGGAGAGGAGGCAGTGGAGTTGTAAGTGACATTGAAGGTGCGGTGAGATAGGTAAGATTCGAACCAACGGAGTGCACAGCCATGGAGACCAAGCAAATTGAGTTTTTTGAGGAGGAGGGGTGATCAACTGTATCAAAGGCAGTGGAGAGGTCCAAGAGTAAGAGTACGGAATAATGACCGTTGGTTTTAGCTGTTAGTAAGTTGTTTGTGAGTTTTAGGAGAGCAGTTTCTGTGGAGTGCTGTGGACAAAATCCAGACTGAAGGGGATCAAGAAGGTTATTTTCAGTGAGGTGGTCACTCATTCGGTTGTAGACTAAAAGTTCAAGGAGTTTGGAGGCAAAAAGGAGTAAGGAGATGGGTCTTAGGTTGTTAAGATTGGTGGGGTCCAGTGTGGCCTTTTTTTGGTATGGGAGTAACTAGTGCATGTTTTACAGGGTTGGGGGAAGATGCCAGTAGAGAGGGAGAGGTTGAAGATATTATTATTATACAGGATTTATATAGCGTCGACAGTTTGCGCAACACTTTACAATATTAGGGCAGACAGTACAATTACAATACAATTCAATACAGGAGGAATCAGAGGGCCCTGCTCCTTAGAGCTTACAATCTAGGAAGATATGAGATAAGAGTGTAGGATAGAGTTAGAGGGTGACTGCAGTATTTGGGAAGGAACAAGGTCCAGGGGGCAGGAGGTTAGGTGGGCGTTAGAGAGAAGTTTAGTGACTTCCTCTATAGTAGCTGGGTTAAATGAGAGTATTGATTGTGCAGGAGGAAAAAGAGTGTGAGGTGAGTGAGAAATCTGTAGAGTGGAGACCTTGAGTCGAATTGTATCAGTCTTATTTTTAAAGTGATTAGCAATCTCCTGGACAGTGAGTAAGTTAGTGGGTGGAGGTAATGGAGGATAAAGTAGAGCGTTAAAGGTAGAAAAGAGTTGACGGGGGCTCCGTGAGAGGTTGTTAATAAGAGTGATGAAGTAGGTCTGTTTGGCAGTGTGGAGGCAGGAATGGTATTTTTGGAGGGCAGATTTATATTGGCTGAAATCTTGCTGTGACTTAGTCTTACGCCACAGACGCTCAAGAGCGTGGCTCTTTTTTTGAGGCTTCTGGTATTGTCTGTCTGCCAGCGTTGTAGCGGTCAGGGCCTGATTCTGTGTGTAGTGAAGGGGGCCAAGGTATCTAGGGTGGAAGACAGTGAGCTGTTGTATATAGAAGTGGCCAGGTTGGGGCAGGACAAAGATGAGATTATCTTGCCAGGAACACACTTTCTATCCAAAAATGACAACGCTCACTCACTGTATTGCACCTATGGAGGGGGAGCTTTGTGCCCTAGCACAGGAAGTATGTTAGGCTTCGTCTAGACTTGTGGTTGGGGGTCGTCAAAAATGTGTGGTTGAGCCACGTTTTAGCTGCTAAAGGCATGTACACATGTACATGCCACTGCCACAATGCTTTCCCAGTGCAACACGTTTAAACAAATGGGAAAGCGCTGAAACTGTGTTTGTTCACAAAAATAGGATTAAAACAGGTGAGGAGGATGCATCGCATCACTTCTTCACCGCCTGTCTGTAGCCTCTGGAGAGTGATCTGAACACAGATCGGGCTTCAGAATTAAGGGAGATTTAGACACATGTCTAAATCTACCCTTGGGATTACAAAATGCTTCCCCTCTCCTAATTTACAAAACATAGGAGTTATATAAGTAGTGTAGTTCAGAGGTAGCTTGGGCATAGCTGATAACATTGAGTTTTCAGAGAAGTATCATCAGCTCACTACAGGAACTTAGAAGTTCACGGGGTTATTGGCAGCTTTAACAGGTATTTTTTTTTTCTTTCTTTTTTTAAATTTTAATTTGTATTTCTATAGTGCTTTTCTTTCTGCTTATCAAACAGTTAAACAGTTATAACAAAACTCTTTCAGTTGCATGTTATTCTCCCTTGTATGTTTAAAACTTACATTAATTTTCTCCTACGTTCACTGACAGACGCAGCTCTTCATTGACTTGTGGGGTTTATGCTTGTCCCACTAGGAGTTAACTAGGCAGGGAAAAGAACAGCTGGCCCCTCCCATGGGACCGTCCTCTCTTCCCACATAAACCCTCCACATAGCATAGCTCAGCAGTTTTAATGCCTAGTTTGCAAGGAGTTGACCTGGCTTCCCTTTAGGGGACTGCGGTCTGATTGTGACCGTTTTTTTCTTTTCATCTTTTTTTTTTTCTTTTCATCATTACGATTCTGTATGCGGGTGCTGGGACTCATGGTCTCGACTTTCGAGGCGATACCTTACGCCCAGAGTCACACTCGACTTCTTCAGCGAGCGATTCTGTCTCGGTGGGACAGGTCTCCCCGGTCCTTGGACCTTCTGATCCGCCTGAACTCCCAGACCAGGGCGTCTCTGACCTGGTGGCTTCGGGACTCGGCGTTGACTCAGGGGAAGTCGTTCCTGCCCCTTCAGTGGGTGCTTATCACCACGGATGCCAGCCTTTCGGGCTGGGGCGGGATCCTGGGACAACTTTCTGCCCAGGGCCGTTGGTCGACACAGGAAGCTCATCTCCCCATCAATGTGCTGGAACTGAGAGCAATCAGATTATGCCTATCTCACAGGACAGTGAGGTTGCGGGGTCGTCCGATTCGAATTCAGTCGGACAATGCCACAGCAGTGGCATATGTGAACCATCAGGGCGGCACAAGGAGTCCAGCAGCTGCGGCGGAGGCAGCCCTGATACTGCGTTGGGTGGAACTCCACTTTCCGGCAATCTCTGCCATTTACATTCCAGGCATGGAAAAATGGCAGGCGAACTTTCTCAGTCGCCAGACGCTGGACCCGGGAGAGTGGTCTCTCCACCCAGAGGTGTTCAACCAAATTTGCCACAGATGGGGGACTCCGGATGTGGATCTCACGGCGTCTCGGTTCAATCACAAGGTGAAGAACTTTGTGTCCAGAACGAAGGATCCGTTGGCAGTGGCCACGGACGCTCTGGTGGCCCCCTGGGGCCGTTACCGTCTTCTGTACGCCTTCCCTCCGATAAAACTTGTACCGCGATTGATACGCAGGGTAGTAGCGGAGGGGATACCAATAATCCTGGTGGCTCCAGATTGGCCTCGGCACACGTGGTACGCCGACGTGGTGCAAATGGTGGCAGACGTTCCCTGGCGGCTCCCGCTGCGAGACGATCTACTGTCTCAGGGGCCCATCTTACACCCTGCTTTACCTTCGCTGGCTTTGACGGCCTGGCTATTGAGTCCCAGGTACTGAGATACAGGGAAGTCGCTGACTCCGTGATCCCTACCTTGTTGAAGGCTCACAAGTGTACTTCTTGCAAGATATACCACCGCACCTGGAAGGCTTACATAGCTTGGTGCGAGGCGGAGGGTCATAACCCTCGCTCTTATGTGGTGTCTAGGGTCCTGACTTTTTTGCAGCAAGGCCTGAACAAAAAACTGGCTTTGAGTACTCTCAAGGGCCAGATATCGGCTCTGGCGATTCTTTTTCAGAGACCTTTGGCTTCGCACTCACTGATTCGTACCTTTGTACAAGGTGTGCCACATGTGGCGCCTCGGGTGAAGGCCCCGATGGCACCGTGGGATTTGAATTTGGTGCTTTCTGTACTTCAGAAACCGCCCTATGAAAAAATCAGGGAGATTTCCTTACAACTGCTGTCGCAGAAGGTGGGCTTTTTGGTAGCCATCACTTCCGCCAGACGGGTGTCTGAGTTGGCAGCACTGTTCTGCAAGTCTCCCTACCTAGTCCTGCACAAGGACAAGGCGGTCTTGCGACCCTCTCCTTCGTTTCTTCCGAAGGTGGTTTCTTCTTTCCACATTAACGAAGACATTGTTCTTCTTTCTTTGTGCCCACGTCCATCGCACCCAAAAGAAATTGAGTTGCATGCATTGGACGTAGTGAGGGCCTTACGAGTGTACTTAGCTGCTACAGCTTCTTTTCGGAAGTCTGATACCTTATTTGTGCTGACAGAGGGTCCGTGCAAAGGTTTGGCGGCCTCGTCGGCTACTATCTCTCGTTGGATTAGACAGACCGTGACCCACGCATATTCTGTTCGGGGTAAGGTTCCCCCCTTTCCGGTCACGGCTCAATCTACCCGGGCGGTTAGCACTTCCTGGGCTTTCAGACACCAGGCTTCGGTGTCACAGGTGTGCAAGGCGGCCACTTGGGCCTCGGTACACACTTTCACTAAGTTTTATAAGGTTGATGTGTTAGCATCTTCGGATGCTGCTTTTGGCTGCAAAGTTTTGCAGGCGGCAGTGTAGGCGCGTTTGACGCCTCCTATAGAGGTTCTGTTGGGTACAATTGTTATCGTTTACCCACCCCTCTTTTTGACACAGCTTTGGGACATCCCCATAAGTCAATGAAGAGCAGCGTCTGTCAGTGAACGTAGGAGAAAAGGGGATTTTATTAAAACTTACCGTAAAATCCTTTTCTCCGAGTTCACTGACAGACGCAGCACCCACTCCTCTGTGCTCTGTTTCGGTACGGCTTGTGTACGAACTGCTGAGCTATGCTATGTGGAGGGTTTATGTGGGAAGAGAGGATGGCCCCATGGGAGGGGCCAGTTGTTCTTTTCCCTGCCTAGTTAACTCCTAGTGGGACAAGCATAAACCCCACAAGTCAATGAAGAGCTGCGTCTGTCAGTGAACTCGGAGAAAAGGATTTTACGGTAAGTTTTAATAAAATCCCTTTTTTGCTTTATATTTTGTCTTTCCTGGTTCCTTCCTCCCTCATCAACATGCTCATTTTTTTAAATATAAAACCTTTACATACCTTATTTTCAGTGCTGTTATTGCTGAGACCCTGTGCTTCTCTATGCAGTGCAGGTAGATTATGGCTGATGGGAGGAGCTGTGGATAGCTTCCTGAAACTTTACAGCACCCTGCTTAAATACAACACTCAAGAACCCTCATCTCTGGCTCTTGGGAGGACATATGGAAATATCAAAATGTCTTGATGGGTGAATGTCAGTCTTGTGGGCTTTCCTAAGCAGACTGCATTTCCATACAGACTGTGATGCTGAACCCATATGATTGAAAAAAACTTTAAATCTAATGAATGAAAGGGCAGGCCAGAGACAGTCAGGGTTGGGAGGAAAGAGCCGGCGTTCAGCTTTGATAGATTAAAAGGGAGCAAATAAAAGAGAGATCATTGTTTGGGTTTAAACTTAACTCATTGGCATTGCCAAACCTTTTACTCTAAAGACAATTACCCTCTGGGCAGCCAATTTAAAAATGTAAAAATCAAACTACTGTATAAAGCCCCTTTCACACTAGTGGACCGATTGGGTCCGCCTGTCAGTTTTTCAGGTGAACCCGATCAGACCCTACAATCTCCTCTATGGAGCGACGGGTGTCATATGACACCCGCCAGCATCCGATCCTATCCGCGAAAAACAGGCCGTGATCTATTCACTAGCCATCTGGCAGATCAAATGGCAGTTGGGAGTAAATGGACAGCTGGTCCATAGAGGAGAGCGGGCTGTGTCTCTGTCTGCTCTGCATAAGCGAAGTGGACACGGACCAGCCATCCGTCTGATCAGTGGGGATGGCTGGACAGATTCCCCACTGAGCAGACAGGCTCCAACAGAACCTGCCCTGTGTGGAAGATGTCTTAGAGCCGATACCATGAGGTGGCAGTTATTACTTTATAAGCCAGACAACACTGATTTTGTTTTACAATTAGGAGTCTGATGTCTGCGATATGTTATGCCAAACTACCATCCCCTAAGCTAGTGAGGGTACTTCACAGGTCATTAAGAGCATTTCTGTTGGACAGAGTGCAAGCAAGTGGGTGAGGCTTATACTAGAAGTCAGAGAAGTCAGACCCCTGTAATAAAGCAAAACAAAATTTGAGAGAAATGTGAAAAATGATTTTTTTTTTTTTTTGGTTGTAAAAGTTAAAAGCAGACATCGTGTGACATTTCATCTAAGGCAGTAATTTTACTTTTGATAGTTTATCATGGCTGACAACTTCACCTTAAAGCGGAGTTCCACCATAAAATAGTTTTTGCATCATGAAAGTCCTTTGCCTATAATGACTTACCTTTGAAGGAAAAAAAAGTTTATTCTCACCCTAAGTCGCTTGTTGCTAGGTGGTCCCTGTAATCTGCCCTTTAAAGGTCCGAGGCTCTTCTCCTCACTTCCTGCTTCGCCTGGCCTCCTGGGAGATGTGACTCATCATTTCCCAGGAGTCAGTGGGTTTCCCTGTACTGTAAAATCGCATTATTTCAATACAGGAAATGACGCGATTTAAGGCGGACTGAAGATATGTTATCAGGGTTGCCATAACAACGGGGCGGGACCTTCCTCAGTCACCGCCGTCGTTATGGCAACCAGACGTAGACTCGGCTATGAGGTCGCCGCTCCAGTGCGCATGCGTGAGATCGAGGAGTGCATGATGGTTACCCACGATGCCTTCTTTCAGGAAGAGATGCTAGGAGACTACAGATGGGCTTCAGATGCCCTGATATAAAATGTAAAAGTCCAGATTGCAGAGAAACGAAACTGTGAGTAAAAAAAAAGTAAACCTGGCGGCTTAAAAGCATACACACACAAAAAGTTACATCTATTTAGTTTAAAAAAAGAGGATGCCAAAAAAAAAAATATATACATACATACATATATATATATATATATATACACATTTTTTTTTTTTTTTTTTCTGGGTGGAACTCCGCTTTAAGTTCTGAATTCTGTTCAATCCTGTACACCCAAGTAGCCCCCAAACCTAGACACATGCTGTTATGGAGACTTAAATGCCTGTTATGCCCAAACATATTCAACCTGCTCTCCAGTGAGAGAACTTCCAACAATGATACGTTCGCTGAGGTGTGGGACATTACTATGGAGTCCGAGCAGATGTTTAGGCCTGCATCATGGCATGCACATGGGAGCTTAAGTGGAGTGTAAAATAAACTTGTCAATGAGGGCATTAAGGGGCTGCCATGGCCAACTTAATTATGAAAATGCTAGATGGCAGTCTGCTGTGTACTGTATGACTCCAGTGCTTTCTGAATACCTGCCCTGTAACATTATTATTATTATACCGGATTTATATAGCGCCAACAGTTTGCATAGCGCTTTACAGTATAAAGGGAAACAATACAGCAACAATACAATTCAATAGAAGAGGGTTAGGAGGGCCCTGCAAACTTATAATCTAATGGGGAGGGGCTGGTGAAAAAAAAGGTAGTAACTGTGAGGGATGAGGGAAGTAGAAGATTTGGTTGTTAGCTGAAGGCAGGATTGGTCTTCCTGAAGAGGTGAGTTTTCAGTAGGGATACACCAAAATTTCGTCCGATATCGAAAGGGGGTGGGGTCCACCCTGGGTGCCACCCATTGCGGGTGTGTTCGTGCTAGCTCTATGCCGGGCAGCTGTCTCCTAAGATCTGCTGTGAAACATAGCCCATGTTGCCTGTGTGACAGTTTCACACTGAGCAGATAGCAGGCTTGTAAGAGCCGCCCAGTGTGTAAAACTCTCATGTAATGTAACTTCTTGCAGAGACCTGTCAAAACTCCACGGTGATGTCGGATGGGTGGGACCAAACAGCTATCAAACACCAGCCAATGGGATAGGGGCTGGGTGGGTGTTTGATAGCTGTTCCATCCCGCCCACCCCCAACATCACCGCCGTGTTGTGACAGCTTGTCTCTGCATGCAGTTACATTACATGACAGAGCGGCTCTTACAAGCCTGCTATCTACTCAATGTGAAACTTCTCATCTACACTATCAGTGCCACCTATCAGTGCCAATCAGTGCCACCTGTCGGTGCCAATAAGTGTCACCTGCAGGGCCAATCGGTGCTGCCTCATTAGTGTCAACAAATGCCACCTATCAGTGCCAATCAGTGCCGCCTATCAGTGTCCTTCAGTGCTGCCTATCTGTGCATATATGTTACATAGGCTACATGTTTTTATAGAGGTTTATCAACATGGTTTTATATGTGTTTTTTCTACAATAAATAATAAATTTTTAGGCCTCATACACACGGACGCTTTTTGACGCCGGCGTTTTCTGGCGTTTTTTGCAGCTCTCCATGGTAGTCAATTGCCCCATAAAAACGCTGACGTTTTTGAGCTGTAGATGGCGTCCGCGTTAGTGAGCTGAAACTAGAACCCGTCGGCCAGCGCGTTCTGAGACTGTAAGGTTTTGGCGTTTTTTGACGCCAACGCCGCAAAACGCCAACTAATACTGTACCGGCGTTAACCAGCGTTTTTTGACGCCAACGTTTTTATTTTGAAAAATAGCAGAGGGATGATTTTTTTTAAAAAAATGCCTATTGACGCCGAGGCTCACTAATGATCACTAACGCCGATGCATAACGCCGAAAAACGCCAATTTTTTTTCCTTGACGTAGGGCCCGACGTTTTGTTTATTTCTTAAGAAACGTCCGTGTGTATGAGGCCTTAAACATGCATAATTGAGCATTCTCTTTCTTTCAACTTGGGGTCAAAGTGGCACCTTCACAGTCCAGTCATTCTCTTTTTTTCCCCCTCTTTCTCATACAATTTTTAAAAAAAATATTTATATTTTTATATACAATTGCCATATGGTCACCCATCCAGCTATGCTCACCCATCCAGCCGTGCTCACCCACCCAACTGCATCCGTGCTCACCCATGCATCCGCTCTCACCCATGCATCCGTGCTCACCCATGCATGCATGCTCACCCATGAATCCGTTCTCGCCCATGCATTCATACTCAGCCATGCATCCGTGCTCAGCCATGCATCCGTGCTCAGCCATGCATCCATGCTCAGCCATGCATCCGTGCTCAGCCGTGCAGCCATGCATCTGTGCTCACTAATGCATCCGTGATCACCCATGCATCCGTGATCACCCATGCATCTGTGCTCAGCCATGCATCCGTGCTCACCCATCCATGCACGCTCACCCATGCATCCGTGCTCACTAGAGTTGAGCGAACTTCTAGAAGTCCGGGTTCTGCTGGTTCAGCCGAACTTCGGGACAAAGTCCGGGTTCGGGTCCGGACAGAACCCGAACTTTGTCCCGGACCCCGTTCAAGCCGACTTGGTCGTCTTGGGCCTGAAGATCTTCAAGCGAGTTGAGATCACTCGTGCCTACGTACCCACTCGCACGTACCTACCCACTCGTGCCTACGTACCGACTCGTGTCTACGTACCCACTAGTGCCTACGTACCCACTAGTGCCTACGTAATCACTCGTGTCTACGTACCGACGTGCCGACTCGTGCCTACGTACCGACTCGTACCTACGTACCGACTCGTGCCTACGTACCGACTCGTGCCTACGTACCGACTCATACTTACGTACCCGCTCTTGCCTAAGTACCCACTCGTACGTACGTACCCACTCGTGCCTA
>BLSH010258583.1:36959-56654 GCA_018402905.1 Glandirana rugosa | reverse complement strand
CTAATAAGTGAACATCTGTTCTGTACACATCTGCAAAGTCTGTGTGTCACTTTAAAAATAGCCGCTAATAAGTGAACATCTGTTCTGTACACATCTGCAAAGTCTGTGTGTCACTTTAAAAATAGCCGCTAATAACTGAACACCTGTTCTTCACACATCTGCAAAGTCTGTGTGTGAAACTACAGCATAGAGAAGAACAGGTATATGGTTTCGCTCTGCTAGAGTTTCAAACCCAGTTTGCAGATGTTTGCAGAACAGTGATATTATATCACTGTTCTGCAAACATCTGGAATCCAGATGTTTGCAGAACAGTGATATCATACAGTCCGGGTTCGCTCAACTCTAGTGCTCACCCATCCATCCGTGCTCAGTCATCCCCATCCACGGCTCATCCATCCCCATCCATGGCTCATTTATGCCTTATTCATGCTCATCCATACCACATCAATTCTCATCCATGACACATCCATGCCACTACAGTTCCCATCCGTGCCACTACAGCACCCATCAGTGCCACTACAGTGCCTCACAAAAGTGCAAGAGGTAGTCAAGAAATGAGATGTGTAATTTATGCTCCTAGAACGCCTAATGGTGCTCCCTGCATGTTGGGCCTCTGTATGTGGCCAGGCTGTGAAAATGTCCCACACATGTGGTATCTCCATACTCAGGAGAAGTAGTAGAATGTGTTTTGGGGCGTAATTTGTGGTATGCATATGCTGGGTGTGAGAAATAATCTGTTAATATGACAATTTTGCGAGGAAAACAAAAACAGAAACAAAATCTTAATTTTGCAAAGAATTGTGGGAAAAAAATACAACTTCAAAAAACTCGCCATGCCTCTTACTAAATACCTTTTGTCTGTCTACTTTCCAAAAAGGGGTCATTTGGGGGGTATTTGTACTTTCCTGGCTTGTTTAGGGTCTCAAGAAATGAGATAGGCCGTCAGTACATCAGGTGTAATCAATTTTCAGTGATTGGCACCATAGCTTATAGACTCTATAATTTTCACAAAGACCAAATAATATACACTAATTTGGGTTATTTTTACCAAATATATGTAGTAGTATAAATTTTGGCCAAAATTTATGAAGAAAGATTACTAATTTACAAAATTGTATAACAGAAACAAAGAAAATGCATTTTTTTACAAAATTTTTGGTCTTTTTCCATTTATAGCGCAAAAAATAAAAACCCCAATGGTGATTAAATACCACTAAAAGAAAGCTCTATTTGGGTACCGTGTAGTATGACTGAGTAATTGTCATTCAAAATGTGAGAGCACTGAAAGCTGAAAATTGGTCTGGTTAGGGAGGGGGTTTAAGTGCCCAGTGGTCAAGTGGTTAAAGAGCAACTGTCATCTCTGTCCCACAGCGGCTCCTCCTCTGACCCACCGTTGACTCACTGACAGTCCCGTTCACTTTGCTGGTGATGCGGCAGTGACACAACAAGGTGGGGGACGTGGCGGCAGCAGGTGAGTGGATGCCCGCTAACAGGCGCTGCCATGATGGATCTGAAATGACAGGTGCTCTTTAAATGTAAGGACTCATTCTTGCTGGTAGTTAGAATCTTTAATATTTGCAAACAAAATGAAGGTGTCCTATTTATAATAATAATCTGTCAGGTTAGTAAAACAGCATTATCAGAACCAATTCAATCATAACGTTTGTGGTGTACATAGATTTGCAAAAAAAAATGGGATAATGGAATATTCCTGAACTTTGTTTTATCACAGTGCATGTTATCTCAGCTTTCAGAGCTTGGATTCATTGAATGAGTTTACAAAATGTAAATATTGTAGAATATACAGCCTCATGCTATATAACTAAGCTCCATTTCATGTTGAATAAACTAAATTATTACTGTAACTTAAATATAAAACTATCTTTCGATATATTTTTACTACAAAAGAGATAAAATAAATGTGATAAAACTCAAAAAAATCAGATTTAAGCCCCTTTCACACGGGCGGATCATTCGGGTCCGCCTGTCAGTTTTTCAGGTGGACCCGAACGGACGCTCCATTGCTCTCTATGGAGCGACGGATGTCAGATCTGACATGTCCACTGACACCCGATCCGCCAAAAACAGACGGATGGAAACCCTATTTTCCATCCGTCTGGCGGATTGGATGAACATGAACAGACGGTCCGTGTTCATCCGATTCTCCATAGAGGAGAATGGAGCTGTTACAGGACAGTCTCTGCACGGAGTGCAAAATCTGTCCTGTCATCCGCCGGCTCAGCGGCGATAAACGGATGGATCCCCGCTGAGCAACGGAGCCTGTCAAAACGGGCTCTGCTGGTGTGAAAGGACCCTTAGATTTAATTTTTTTTAAAAAAATGTTTTTTTTTTTTTAAATGATCGCGTTTTATCCACCCTGCATCCAATGAAGTTTTGCTTGTTTCTGATTTCTGAAGCCAACAGTCATTTTTTCAACAGCGGTATGGCTCGAATAAGGACATACTGCTGCTTTGTGCTGGCCCCATAGTATTAACAATAGAGGGTCAGAGTACAGGCCGGTCAGCTTGCATTTTCAGAAGGAGACATCAACAATGGCAGACTTCAGGTCCCCCTTTACAGGTTTCCTTAAAATCTTTTCATAAAAGGACAGGTTTGTTTTAAGCTTGATGGGAGGGACTGTGGGCAGATTTCATACTACCGCTTACCCTTTTTTTTTTTTTTGGCTGTCTCACTCAGGAGCATTTGCTAAGGTGAAGGACAGCCAGCGAATAACAGATGAAGGGAAAATGGAGCAGGAAGAAGCCGACGGAATCCGGAAGAGGTGCCGCGTGGTTGGATTTGCTTTGCAAGCAGAGATTAACCATTTTCACCAGAGGAGGTTGCTAGACTTCAAGCAGACGATCCAACATTATATAAAGGAACAGATTCTCTTCTATCAGAGGGTCAGCCAGGAGCTGGAGAAGACTTTACAGTTGTATGAAAACATGTGACATCATTTTTGGGAATTTGCCCCCTTTTTTTTTTTTTTTTTTTTTAGCCAACAACTAGTTTGGCATTGTCCAGCGGATACATTCCTGATAACAAACGCCATCTTTTTTTTATTACCATGTACATGCCTGGGTGCCTTTTACAATGAATGGGACTAACTAAAATCGATGGAATTTGGAGGATATCTTCTACGTTTTGGAAGACTGAGAAAAACTTTTAAAAACAATGTGATTTTTAGCAGGTGTTAATATTGGTAAAAAAAATATATGTTTGACAAGGTGCTGCTGTTTATGTAAAAGAGCAAAAATAAATCAAAGCTTTATCCTATATTTCTAGAGGTCAACTATTTACAATGGAGGATAAGGAATCACTGACAAACTGCTAGGGTCTTACTTGTGGTTACGGTGTCATTGGAAATGAAGTGCAATCATCACAGACATTTTGTGAGCTAAAATAACATTCAGCTTCAATCATTTCACATGAGTAAGACTAGAGTGCCTCATGTATAAAAACTGGACTGAAGGATGGTGAAGGTGCTGCGCAAAGGCTAGCCATAAACCCAATGAACTAGCCCAAATGTGTTTAGTGGGTGGCCCTGTTGGCCCCTTTCAGCCCGACATTCTTCAGTTGAAAAATGTAAGTAGCCCAGTGAAAAATTGTCAGATGAACAGCAGCTGCGTCCAACTCTGTTAAGCTGGCCATACACTGTTAAATTGTGACCTGTACAGCGGAATGGGCCAAAATTCTAACTGTGGCTATCAGCCCAACTAAAGTTTATTGCAAGTTGATTGCTTATTCGACTTTTGTCAAAAGAGCTGGGTTGGAAAATTAGTGACCAAACAGCGATTGTGGCCAATCAACTGCAGACACTTTGGATATTCAGACAGCTGGCATTAACGACTGTCAGAATGCAATATCCTAAGGGTGGGGGGATCATTCATCAACACCATTTGTGTGGCTGGAGTAATCTGGCCACGGGCTGAACAAAACATATCTATTAGTGCAAGGCTCTCTAAACATTCTTTTACTGTCCTTCAGACTTTCTGGGGGGGGGGGGGGGCAGACTGTGGCCATTGGGAGTAGATAAGGTCCTGATGTGAGGCTGGAAAAAGCAATGCCCTATTGTTGGTGTCAGTGGAAGGAATTGTGCCCCATCATTGGTGTCACTGGGAGAAATTGTGCCCCATCATTGGTGTCAGTGGGAGGAATTGTGCCTCATCATTGGTGTCATTGGGCATCATTGTTTGTGTCAGCATGAGGAATTGTGCCCTATCATTGGTGTCAGTGGGAGGAATTGTGATCCATCATGGCCATCATTAGGAGGAATTGTGCCCCCATCATGGCTGTCATTGTCAGGAATTGTGCCCCATCGTTGGTGTCCATTGGGAGGAATAATGCCCCATCATTGGTATCAGTGGAAGGAATTGTGCCCCATCGTTGGCATCATTGAGAGGAATTGTGCCCCATGATGGCTGTCATAGGGAGGAATTGTGCCCCATCATGGCCGTCATTGGGTGGAATTGTACCCCATTGTTGGTGTCATTAGGAGCAATTGTGCCCCATCGGTGTCAGCGGGAGGAATAATGCCCCATCATTGGTGTCAGCGGCAAGAATTATGCCCCATCTTTGGTGTCAGTGGGAGGAATATTGCCCCAAGGAGCAGAGAAAAGCAAGCAAAGGGCCACATCTGGCCCTTGGGCTGCAGTTTGGAGAAGACTGTATTAGTGTATGGCCAGGTTTATAACAAACTCTAATAGTGTATAGCCAGCTTAAGTATATGGCTGCTTGTTGTGGTCATCTTCTCTATTTTGTTCTCTTCACTGATCAGAATTCAGAGTTTTAGTGTTTCAATTCAGTCCCTTTGTGAGATAACTTCATTGCCTGCAAAGAGTAGTAGCCTGCTTATATCCAGTGCCTGGGGGGACTGGAAGCCTCTCCAAAGATACAACACAATATGCAGAGCATTCTGTTTCCTTTTTGCATTTGTGGTAGATGACTGCCCATTGCTGTCCAGCAGTACATGGAAACATACCCCCTGCAGTTGCACAGTTCAGAAAGCCTAGATAATGGAATTTGATATTGGCATGCAGCTTGCTTATATATATATATATATAATGTTTGGTACTTGCTGAAGTCTAATGATAATATGAGCACCTTACAGAATGGCTGCTTCTAATGTGATGGTATCACTTCAAATTTCAATGCAACCTAAATTTTATTTTGAACATGAAAACATCACTGTGTATTTTGTGGGGCAGTATTTAATAATATATTTGTTTCTCCGCATATGTCCCTGTATTCTGCACAAGCAGTCCTTTCAATGTATAGTATATTCTCATCCTGGTGCGTCCCAGGAACTAGGTTTGTAAGCAGTCAGATTTACAGTCAGTGATACGCAATGGCCCCAGAAGTAATGGGTGTGACTGTGTGTCATGGGCAGGGTGCAGACTGAGTCACTGTTTGTATAGATCTGCCTGCACACACGCACACACTGTGTGCGCCCCGGAGGGAGTGATGTCACCCATGAAGAATGCAATCCATTCAGAGCTAGGCGATGGTAAGGGAGACAACCACACAGCATTACACAGCACCAAACTGTTCAGTAGACTCCCTGACATTACTAGAGGAGCCTGCACAGGGTTAAGGTACTAGGTCAGTGCAGTTCATGCGTGGGTTGTAACATGCTTTCCTGTAGAACACATAGATGCATTCAATAGGAGCTGTGCACCTATGTGATGATAGGAGGACTTTTATTGTGACATAACTGTGTATGATAGAGTACATGCACAGCATGAAAATGAATACACTAAATTGAGAGGATCAATGCGTTATTTTGCATGCACTCCAAATTGTCAGCCTAATAGGGACTAAGACAGTGGTTGGGAGGTATGGGTTAGAGGATTTGGACCTGGCTTGAGATGTGGTGGTTGAGAACCACTCGACTGAGACATTCACCCTGGAATTCATGGACACTCTTTACAATTCCATTGCCCCTCTGCATAACAAATATATATGAATCTGTTGCATGGAGGAGAGGTGGGAATATGCCAGGGTGTTTCCATACAGCAGACACTTTATCCTCAGTGTCAGTTCAGTCTCTTGCTAGCTAGTACTCTGTTGTCTATGCAGCTGACAGTGTCCTAGCAACAAATGATTCAACCTCCGGCACCATTCAGCAGGCAACTGGAAGATTCCCCAGCTGACAACTGAAAGTGGTTGTGAAGGCCGAAAGTTTCTTACCTTCATGCATTCTATGCATGAAGGTAAAATACTTTGTGTGCTTCCCCCCCCCCCAATACTCACCTGTGCCCCCTCTCGATCCAAAGACGTGCTTGAGAGCCTCAGCTGTCCTGGGATTCCCTCTCCTTAATGGCTGAGACAGCAGCGGGAGCCATTGACTCCCACTGCTGTGAGCCAAAGAGGAGAGAGCAGGGGGTGGGGCCAAGCCACAGCCCTATGTGTCTTATGGAGCACCAGTGCCCCCGTAGCAAGTGGCTTGCTATTGAGGGCACTGTTCAAGGAGTGCCAGCAGGGTACCTGAGGAGAAGAGGATTGGGGCTCCTCTTTACAAAACTATTACACAGAGCAATGAAACAAAGAAGGTGAGTGAGTCTGCAGTTAAGCCTCACACCCACTAGTCAGGTGCTAGCCCAGCTCGCATGCTGTGTATCATAAAGCAAAAATTCCGGATGGCTGCACTTCCAAAAATCCTTTTTATTGAAGCTTCATGTGACAGGTGGTTAACAGATGGAGCAGGGGGCAAAAGCGGTAGATTGGTTTCATGCAAATGTTAGCATTTAGTCATTACCTCATGGAGCAGGCAAGAATGACATGTTTGTTACTTAAAAAAAACTGAACCTTTAATATCATTTAAAGGAACATTGTCTGACATCATTGTCTGAATTTGGCCAATGCCATATTTGGAAACTGTCAACCAGCATCCTCACCCTTGGTTTACTTTCAGCTGTTGGCTGGGGAATCTCCCAGCCAGCTGCTGTATGGGGTTTGGGTTATTCATTGATTAGTGTGAAACCAGTGGCCGCCAGCTTCCTAGCAACCAGGGAGCCCTGTGCAGGAAGCTGCCACATGCATGATACCTACCCAATACAAAATTCCCTACTCTGAGCGCTGACATCTCTCTAAATACTGGCAGAGGGTTGGTCCTAATTAGGCCCCTTTCCCACCGGCTGTCAAATCAGGTCAGCCTTTACGTTTTCCAGACGGACCTTATCGGTCCCCCCTATGAAGCGGTGTATGTCAGCAATGACATGTCCGCTGACATCCGTTGCTATCCGATCCGATCCTGCCCGCAAAATCAAGACAGAAGGTGGTCCTATTTTCCATCTATCTGACGGATCGGTTAAAACAGATAGGCGCTCCGTTTTCCCCTGATTTCCCCATAGAGCGGGACTGTGTCCGTCTCTGCTCTGCACAGTGAGTGGAGACGGACCAGACACCCGCCTGCTCAGTGGAGTAATCCCCCGCTAAGCAAGTGGAATCCGTGTAATGGAGGCGCCCATGTGCAATTTCTTTTTGAATCTGTCACAACCATAGTGGCAGATTCTTAAAGTAGCAGAAAAAAGAACTACCTGAATCAGACTTGCATATCGGATTTCCTAACAAAACTGTCATAAGACTTTTAATAAATTATGCGCAGACCATTATAAAGGGACTCTGGAAAAGTGTCATAACTGCTTTGTTAAATTCCCCCATCAGTGTCTATTCTGAACAGGAGTCACAACTTATTATCGCATGTCATGTCAAGTGCAAATATGTGGTGATCTGTGAACTGTAACTAACAGTGCAGAAAATCCATACAAACTGTTTTCTTGAACAAGACAGTTAATGATCATACAGAGTAGACATTTGCACATGTCTGTGAAATCATTCCTAAATTGTGGGTTGCTGCTTATCTTGTAAAACAAAGCTCTACATTTATTTTTATATCAGAAGTGGTAGAAGTCTGTATCTTGGTAAAAATCACCATAATTAAGACACAAAGAACTCATTTATGGATAGGTAATACAATAGGCCTTATTTATCAACATGCATACTGCAGCACTGTCTGTATCACTCTGTACCCTCCAGATTCAGAATTTATTCTTTTCAATTTGTCATTTTTCAACAGACAATTCAATTGGGTCGGTTGCTATACAGAAAACCAGGCTAGTCTTACTTAAGACCCTACTAAATAAAGCAGAATGTTGCCAATTTATTAACCCTTGCACTGTTGTGAACTGCCTCATATTTTGTACCTCAGTTGGCTAAACCCTATTATCTCTCTATCTGGGTAGCAGTGATGATTTGCACATTACAGACTTGGATAAAACCCCCACAAATTATATATATATATATATATATATATATATATATATATATATATATCCATAGAATAGTCAGTACTGGTGATTTTGTGTGTCCCTTGGTAGATTAAAGTATATCTAAACCCCAAAGCTAAGAAATATGTTGCAGCTTAGTAGGTCTTAGACGAGGTAGCTGCATTTGTTTTTGTATTGTTTTTTTCTTGACTTTACCTGGTCATCCTGTCAGTAACACCTTTCCTCTCTTAGGGTGGCTACACTCATTCCTCCACTGTATCTATGGAGTAGCAACATAACCATCATTGGACAGGAGCATTGATATCCTGTGGCGTAAGTAGTGTTAGACGGACTAGTAGATTTACTATAGGTGGACTTTGCATAAAAGACTAACAAATAATATCTAACTCCAGCTAAAAATGTTTAAGTTTAGAAAGATTTTTTTTTCCTTTCAGCATAAAGGTTTTAACTAACTGGACTAAAGCCGATCATTGTAAGCACCCCTGACAATGTTAAATACTTCCAGAGCTGAAGTGGTTAATGTGTGTTGTCTTATATAGGGATGAGGTTCTGGTTTAAACTGATGTTAAATGCAGTGCAAACTTTAACCACTTTGGCATTTCCCCAAATTTCAGGTTTTCATGGACATTCAGCAGGAGCACCAAAACGAATGTTAAAAAATTGACTTGCAGTGCGCTTTGAACTGTGGCCGGGTGCAATACTGTGACCAGTAACATGTTATGCACAATGTGCCAGCCCCATCACTTTAAAAGACAGCTGTCCCAGCAGCCCTTGTCAGTGTGTGCTTAAATTGGTTTGAGACCACTGACAGTGATTGTATGGAGAGGCAGTTTCACATGGGCTTTCCGATCAGGTCCACCTGTCAGTTCTTCAGGCGGACCTGATCGAACCTTCCATTCAGTCCTATAGGGTGACATGTCTGCTGACACCCACTGCTATCTGATCCGATCCTGTCCGTGAAATCCAGACAGGTGGAGA
Organism: Glandirana rugosa; assembly: GCA_018402905.1. Lineage (NCBI taxonomy): Eukaryota > Metazoa > Chordata > Amphibia > Anura > Ranidae > Glandirana > Glandirana rugosa. The sequence goes on along the minus strand of BLSH010258583.1, from coordinate 47,388 downwards.
CCCTATTTTCCATCCGTCTGGTGGATAGGATGGGATTGGATGAAAACGAACAGGCGGTCTGTTTTTATCTAATCTCCCCATAGAGGACACCGGGCTCTGATAGGTCCGTCTTGGCACAGTAAGCAGAGACGGACCTGTCACCTGCCTGCTCAGTGGGGATCAGCGGATCCCTCGCTGAGCAAAGCGGAGTCCGCCGGGCTGATCGCCCGTGTGAAAGAGCTGTTGTACTGTGCTATTGTTCTACCACAGTGCTATAAAGTACTGTATTCTGTGTTGTATATTGAAACTGATACATTACAGTTACAGTTTGGGGCTAGAGAGAGTGAAATGTGTTACCCCTCCTGTATTCACTGTGAAAGGACACAGGACTTGTAGTCACAGGCCATGGGTTATATGGGAAGGGCTACCTTCAGGTAACAGGACAATGGCAAAAACTTTGCTAAGAACAACTCTCATATAACCCAACCCACTATGTGTCACTCCAGTTTTTTGCTAATTTTCTTACATGATAGACCTGTTTTCTTCCTTTTTTTATTTTTCTTCACTACCTTGACTGATGCTATTGCCTAGTTACAATTACTCATTGAGAAACATACCTAGACCCCATAACAGTGAGAGCGGCCTGTAATTTTTGCTTCAGGTGCTGGATACTGCTTTCAACACTCACTTTGACACATGTTGAAATTAGCATATTTATCTACAGGGTGCTATGCAGGCCCAGGGCCATGTCCCAGTCCTATGGCAGAACCTGAAGATCCCTTTGGGGCTATGCCCACCTTGATGGGTGAAGTTTGGTCCCCTCTGGGAATATGCAGTGTGGATAAGGTAAGGCAGGATTTCCCTGTAATTGTGATGGTTTCCTGTTTTTACATGTGCAGCATGTGTTACCTACCTCGATAAATGTCTCTACTACATAGATGGTAGGTAACTTTTACCTTTTTGTACATGTTGGGTTTTTTCCCATACAACATTGCTGCTTAGCTGGGAACGCAATTGGAGACATTGTTGCAAATGCCTTCCAGCTGTCGTGCTTCCGCCCGCCATTTCTGCAGAGAATCCAAGAAGCAGTCTGTTCTTTGCAATATGCTTCTCTAGAGGTAGAAACACAGGACATTGGTTAGCGCCTGTTTTGTATTGTCTTCTTTCCTGGATATGCATACACCCTTCTGCATCTGCTGTATTTCATGAGTACCCCACAAAGGATTCCAACACTCCACAATGGTGAAAACAAGGTGCAGAGTAGCTGAGAAAGAGAGCCTAATACACTTGTAACACAGACAACACCAAGCAAAACCAGAAAAATGCTCAAGGTGATAACTGTTCCCTTGCACCCGCCTTAAATTCTGTCTCATTTTCAGGCATGCAGCAAATGGCCTTTATGTGTAAGGCAGATTTCACTGCACCAATGTCTACATTCTTTGAGAACCTATCTGTACTTCTGCAGCCTTCCGTCTCCAGAGCCCAAGACATCAAGGAGGGTGAGGTGGATGTAGAAAAGGATCCTGCAGAGGACTTTTTAACTACTGAATTTTCTTGAGACACAAGGTAAGGCTTAATGCCGTATGCCTTCTACTGTAAGCTCACTCGCCAAAGTCACCAACTTGCCAAAACAAGCAGGGCTGCCAATAAGGGGGTATAACTAGCCCTCCTTTTTTTCAGGGCACCGCAGTATAATTCCTGCAGCAACAAAAAAAAAAAAAAAAAGAAATTCCCAGGGCCCCATTTGTTCAGCAGGGTTTTCAGGTGCAGGCAGAGTAATCCTCACGCCGTGGTTCCTGACAATTAAAATAAAGTTCTGGCCTCCTCTTCTTTATCAATTTGCCAAAACAGGCCGGAACTTTTATTTACTTGCCAGGTCTCCAGGATGACCCCACTCTCTGTACACATGTGCAGAATTTTGTGGTTAAAGGCTTGGTATGCTGAGCCTGCTTGTAAAAGAGGTCTTTTATGCATGCCTTTCAATGGTAAACACTTGTTTAATGAAGCCCTTGATAAATTTGATATGGATGACATTGAGGAAAAGTTCTTATACCCCAGAAAAACAACCTAAGCCTACTATGACTACCACCTCTTCTCACCAAAAGGGGTCTTTTTACATCTCCCAGGCATCCTCCTCTAAGTCAAAGGCAAGTCCATCCTTTGGCCACAAGCCATAGACCACAAAACCCTACCCAGAATTCCTTGTCATAATGCAGGAGCACCCCCACTCTTTGGAGTGTGGGGACGTAAAATCCCTAAACAAATCTGTTTGTCCCCAAATTCTGAATGTCCACAAGATGTGTCATCACTTTTCTCATATCTGCAAATTCTGGCATCAGTGGACATCCAAGATGCCTATCTTTACATTCATATCATCCACATTCCATGCTTTGCTATGGGAAACCAACAGTTTAAATTTGTCACCCAGCCTTTCAGGCTGTCTTCTGTGGCAGAGTCTTCACAAAGTTCTTAGGGTATCCTTGTCATGGGATACAGAGACAAACTCCTGCTGAGACTACTCAGCCACAGTCTTGTCTTACAACATTCAAAGGATGATCCCGCTCCTTCAAACTTTAGAATGGGTGGTCAGCCTTTCAGCCTCGCCATTGCCTGGAGTATCTGGGACTGATTCTAGACATGGCCAAGGCCAATATCTTTCCTTCCCCAGGGAAAATATTGCTTTTTGTGAAGCACAACTACCAGATCAACCATGAAGGTTTGGGGCCTCATGCAGCCTCCTTCAAGGCTGTTTCCAATATTCTCATGATGTGGGACAAAGAAATCCCTTCTCCGAATCGCCCACTACTGCTGTCCAGCCAGGCAAAAATCATTCTGGTAGATCTCCAACTCAGCCCTAGAATCTGGAAAATCATTCTTCCCCTCTCCCTGGGAGAAGGCAGAGATCAGGCTGCGGTGGAGTCTACAATTCCATAACTGTCCAGGGCACCTGGTTCATACAGAAGTACATAATGCGTAGTAAATATGTACTATTTTTCTGTCTTCTGTCTCTGAAAAAAGACACTCATGTTTTATTAGCAGATTAAATTTGATTTCTCTCTCCCTCTGGAATAACAGTCTATCAAAAAATATTAAGGCTGCATTTACACCATTGCATTACGATAATGCACCCAGAAACACACACTTACAGAAATATGCGAAAAATTAGTTAACAAAAATTGCAAAAATGAGGATCACTACCAATCACCAAGTGACTATTTTGGCATGTTTGTCGTGCATAGGGCAATACATGGAAAAAATGTGTTGTGCTGCACAGGTGTGAATGGGGCCTTAAAATTGTGCTGCAAATCTGTCCAGTTTTTGTGTCTGTAGTCTCTGAATAAAAGACAAAACTTTTAATGTTCAGGTTAAAAATGCCTGCTCTCTCCCTCTGAAATTGTATCCCAGTATGCTAGATGAATTTCTCTTTCGTTCATTGACAGGCACAGCAGCTTCATGGACAAGTGGGTTTTACTGCCCTGTCTTCAGGAGTGTCTAGGCAGAACAGGCAGTTCTAACAGCAAAAGAACAGACAGACACAGCCCCTCCCAGGGGGCAGTCCCCACTGGCAGATAACCCTCCACCCTGCTACTGCTAGCTCAGTTTTTTCTGCCTAGTGCAAGGAGTAGACCTGGCTCCCTGTTGGGATCTGTGGTACCTCTCTGGGTCCACTTCGGCTGTCCTTGAGGACAGCCTAACAGATGAAGACTGCAATCAAGTAGCCGTGCTGGCTGACAGGCTGGGTTTTAGATCCAGGTAGTCTCCCCAGCCGGCCATTGAGCACGCGCAAACCTTAGCTCCACGCTGGGTCGGCCACGACGGGGTGGCCCTGCGGGTTAAACGTCCTGCCGGCGCACATATGACCGGGCTCCTGAGTATGTGTCACAGTGTTACCCTGGCCAACAGCTCCCCCCGGCCTGACAGGTGAGGCAGATCTTTCACGGGAGGGATACCCACTCAGCCCGACTGGATGGGTAAGTACGCCCCCCCCTCCCACTAGGATCTGGGGGGGAGCAGGTGGGTTCCCCCCTGGGGTGTTAGGATGGCGGGTTGATTCCCCCTCCTCCCTCCTTCACTTCACCCCCTCCCTCTGGTGCTGCACTGTCGCTGTGCCCCCCTCCCCCTCCGGGGTTCCCAGGGGGGTGTCTAGGGCCTTAGCTGCCCCCTCCTCCTTGCCTCGTGCTGCTGGAGCGATTGGTGTGGTCGAAAACCAATCGGCGGCTATTTTGCCGTGGTCCGGCCGCCATTTTCTTGTGGCCGCATGGTTTGGCCTCTAGGGCGTCAGGCTTCCATTTTGGTGTAGCCGTGGCATTCCTGTCTGGGGTTTTGGCCTCTAGTGTGCATCGGCTGCCATTTTCTCGTGGTCTATACACGTGTGCTGACCTGTGTGTGTGTGGGGAGATTCCTGTGGCTTCTGGCGCCGTTTTTACCCCCCACACAGCATGGAGAGCCCTCCTTTGGAGCAGCAGTAGCAGGGGTTACCCTCCTGTAGTGAGTCCTGCGCAACGTTTTGGGGTGGGGGGTGCCTGGTCTCCTGGTACCTGGGCCTTAGTTAGGTGGCGTGTTACCAGGGTGGGTGTCGGAATGGCAGCCGATGCGGGTGCTTCCCCACCAGACCTCTTTGTGGTTGCAGCCAGCACCTCAGGGACTGCGATCCCTATTGATGCTCTGACGGCGGTCCTTGAGTCCTTCGTCTCCTGGGTAGAGACAGCACCTGGGCGTAAGGTGGTGAGAAAGCGGCACCTACCTCCCCCCTCCTCTGGGGAGGACTCGGACCCTGACGGGGGCTCCACTATGACGGGGACCCCCCTTGAGCTGTCAGATGGCAAGGCCCCGTATTCTACTAATAGTGAGGAGGAATCTGTGGCGGCCACTGCTGCGCACGAGAAGGCACTAGTCAGTGCCCTGATCACAGCAGTGCGTGAAACCCTGAAGCTGGATGATACAGCGGGACTCTCGCAAGAGGTGCCCGTCCCCTTCGGGTCACATAAACCGGCCTGCGTGGCTAAGGTTTTCCCCTATGTGTCTTACCTGGATAAGTTTGTCTACAGAGACTGGGAACGGCCTCAGAGCTCCCTTCCCATACCCAAGCATTTCTCTGTGCGCTATCCCTTTGAGGACAGCCTGGTAAAAAAGTGGGCATCGCCCCCCCCCCGTGGTTGATCCCCCTGTGTCTCGCCTGACCAAGGCGACCACGATCCCGATGGAGGGCATGCCGTCCTTAAAGGACCCGGCTGACAGGAAGGCTGAGGCCATCATCAGATCCATGTTTGTTCTGGCAGGGTTGGCCATGTAGCCTGTTGTGGCCTCTGCTCTGGTGTCAGAAGCTCACTGAATGGGCGAAGCTGTTACACCGCGAAATGAGCATTGCTAAGGTTCCCCCTACCTGCGTGGAACTTGCTGAACAGCTTGTCCAGGGGCTTAAATATCTGTGCGATGCAGTCCTGGATGCGACCCCCCGAATCTCCAAATTGTCTGTGTCTTCGGTGGTGGTCAGTTGGTTGCTCTGGCTAAAATGTTGGTCGGTGGACCCAACATCTAAGAAGGCCCTGACGGACTTGCCTTTTCAGGGTGGGCAGCTCTTTGGAGCCTCCTTGGACGAGATTATTAAGGATCTCACAGGAGGGAAGAGCTCTTTTCTCCTGGAGTCCAAGAAGAGTATGGAGTCCCGTCGCAGACCGGGTCCCTCCTTTACGGCCCACAAACTGCTTTTTTGCCCCTCCCACTCCTCAGGCAAGGGCTCGAGCCCGCCAAGGCCCCCGGGGGTGGGCAGAAGCATCCCTGGCAGCGTAAGCGTGACAAGCCAGAGGACAAGCCCTCCTCCGCATGAAGGGCTGCCCCCACCTGCTCTTCGGGTGGAGGGACATCTCCTGGGGTTTGCGGACTGGTGGACTTCCCACATTTCGGACTGCTGGGTGCATGAGGTGGTCTCATCAGGGTACAGAATAGAATTTCCCTTCCCTTTCCTCCGGACAGGTTCTTCGCCTCCAACTTGCAACTGCCCGCCCTGCTTGGGGCGGTGCAGGACCTACTTTGTCAAGGGGTAGTGGTCCTCGTTCCGCGTGCGGAAGGTTTCCACGGGTTTTACTCCAACCTGTTTGTGGTCCCGAAGAAGGATGGGGACCACCTGAAGGCCCTCGACTGCTTGGTACGTGTACGAAGATTCAGGATGTGGTCTGTCCGCTCTGTGGCAGCGGCTCTGCACCAGGGCGATTTCCTGGCTTCCCTCAACATCAAAGATGCGTACCTGCATGTTCCCATATGGACTCAGCACCAGCGCTTCCTGCGCTTTGTGGTCGGTGAGCATCACTATCAGTTCGTGGCTCTCCCGTTTGGCCTGGCCTCTGCGCCCCGGGTCTTCACTAAGCTGTTGGACCCGGTTCTCTCTCTGCTGAAACAGAGGGGCATCGCGGTGGTTGCGTATCTGGACGACCTTCTCTTGTGGCTCCAGCTCTCGGGGACAATGTGACGATCACCTACACACTCTGCAGGAGTTCGGCTGGGTGATCCGCTTGGAGTATCTGGGTCTGATTCTGGATGCGGCCCAGGAGAAGGTCATCCTCCCACCATCCAAGTGACAGACGCTTCAGTCAGCGGTTCGGTCCCTGCTGTCCCAGAAATGGTCCTCCCTACAGTTTTGCATGCGGGTCTTGGGCCTCATGGTGTCCACCTTCGAGGCGGTCCCATACGCTCAGTGTCACACCCGTGTTCTGCAGCTGGAGATTCTGTGAAAATGGGACAAGTTTCCCTCATCCCTGGATTGGTTGATCAGGGTGGACCACCGGACCAGAACTTCGCTGCTCTGGTGGATGCGGGCTCTGGCCCTGTGGCTGGGGAAGTCGTTCCTCCCCCTCCATTGGATGGTGGTCATGACGGACGCCAGCCTGATCGACTGGGGAGGCGCCCTGGGGCTGTTGTCAGCCCAGGGACGGTGGTCTCCGGTGGAGTCTCGTCTCCCGATCAATGTCCTGGAATTGCGGGCCATCAGGTGCTGCCTCTACCATTGGACAGGGAGGCTGCATGGGTGCCCTGTTCGGAATCACTCGGACAATGCCACGACCATGGCATACGTGAATCACCAGGGCGGGACAAGAAGCTCAGAGGTAGCTCACATTCGAGGTCTGAGTTGGCGGCTCGATCATGTTGGTCTCCATATCTGGTCCTACACAAAGATAAGGCGGTTCTGCAGCCATCACCTTCTTTTCTGCTGAAGGTGGTGTCATTTTTCCATATCAATGAGGACATTGTTCTTCCTTCGCTCTGCCCGCGTCCCTCTCACCCTAGGGAGGTTGCTTTGCACTCCCTGGACGTTGTTCGGGCCCTGCGGGTGTATCTGGCGACCTCGGCTTCTTTTCAGGTCAGATGCGCTTTTTGTAGGGGTGGATGGCCCACGCAAGGGTCTAGCGGCCTCGTCAGCCACTATTTCGGGGTCTGGAGCCTCCTTTTCCGGTCACGGCTCATTCTACCAGGGCGATTAGCACTTCCTGGGCTTTCCGACATCAGGCGTCTGTGTCTTAGGGGTGCAAGGCGGCTACTTGGTCCTCAGTGCACACCTTCTCAAAGTTTTACAAAGTTGATGTTTTAGCATCCTCGGATGCTGCGTTTGGCCGCAAAGTTTTGCAGGCGGCTGTGTGAGACACGTCTGGTTCCTCGCAGAGGGTCCTGTTGGGTGAAGTTCCTTTGTTGTTCCGTTACCCACCCCTCATATTTTTGGCACTGCTTTTGGACGTCCCACTTGCCCATGAAGCTGCTGTGCCCATCAATGAACGAAAGAGAAAACTGAATTTTTTTACTTACCGTAAAATCCCTTTCTCTGAGTTCATTGACTGGCACAGCACCCACCCCTCTAATATTACGTTGCACTGCTTGTTACGTACTGAGCTAGCAGTAGCAGGGCGGAGGGTTATCTGCCAGTGGGGACTGCCCCCTGGGAGGGGCTGTGTCTGTCTGTTCTTTTTCTGTTAGAACTGCCTGTTCTGCCTAGTCACTCTTGAAGAGAGGGCAGTATAACCCACTTGCCCATGAAGCTGCTGTGCCCGTCAATGAACTCAGAGAAAGGGATTTTACGGTAAGTAAAAAATCCCGTTTTTTTATTTTCAGATGAAATTTACTTGATCTCCTGTGATATTGCTTCCAAGCAAAAAAAAAGGTACATACTGTACTGCAAATCTGTCCAATTTTTATATCTTCTACCTCAAAAAACATTGTTATTTCTGGATGAAATCTGTTTGATTCCTCTCTCAGAAATTGTATCCTGCCAAAAAAAGAAGTACATACTGCCCAATTAAATTTGCTTGTCACGGACATTGCATTACATGAAAAAGGAGTACATACTGTTTATCAAATCTGTACAATTTTTCTGTCTCATGATAAGATCTGCATAGTCTCTCCCTCTTCCATAACTGTTGCAGCCTATTAAAAACCCTAACATAATCTTATTTTTTCACAATAAAAACGGCCTCAGCTTTTCCTCTGATAAAGTAGCCTGGTAAAACTGCTTACATAATGTGCAGTGATTCTATACAGTATTGCTGGCTGCATTCTTTGAAATAACATATTGTTATAATATTATGATACAAATTAACTTGTCTTTCCCTCTTACATTGCTGCCTAATGCCCAATCAAGCTGCTTACATACTTTCCAGCCACTCTTCTCAATGCCAAACTATTGTCTCTGCAATGCAGAACTGTAATTTTTACTACCTAATCTCTGAAAGTGGGTTTGTGGTTTTGAAGTGTTTTGGTGCCCTCTGTGTACACTGTTTATATTTCATCCTGTTCATTTTCTTTAGGTAGAAAAAGTTAACAAAAGTTAACAATATAATGCATACAAAATAATCACTGTAATTAATATTGCAGGACTTTCACAGAACCAAACAAATGGGCATAATATCTTAAAAAGTGCATTTTTCATTGTTGGAGACGGATGCCAGCAAGACCTCAGTATAAAGCGCTCGTCCATCACAGGGCACCTAATCATAATAGCATTCTGTCCACCTATCCTGTGTGTTAACATTTACTGGCCTGTTGGCTCTCTAGGCAGCATAGCATAGTTCCAAACCAAAGGTAGGGTAGGCCAACCCCCCAGGAGCCAACTAGGTCAGTTAAACATACATAGGCAAGTGGCTAAGTAGAATGAAGGAGACTGAATGAAGAAGAAACAGGAGCAGTGAAAAGGAGGATAGAAGTATAGGGATGAAAATAGAGAAAGTAAGTAGGGGTCTCAACTCATTGTTCTCAGGAGTCAGAGGAATATTGTACCCACGGATCCCATGTTTTTTCAATTTATTTTGGGACTTATGGAGTAAACTTATTAGTTTGTGAATCACCATCATCCAATTCAATTCAGGTTCTATAAATTCTATAGGGATTGAGGTCTGTTTCCATTGTTTTGCTATCACTATCTTGGTAGCATCTTAGGATGCATAACACTAATCATTTCGGATACTTGTTGTTGTTCACACAAACAATGTTGGTTAGGGGTTGTATGGTTTCTTTAACGAGGAACTGCAGTCTGCTCACATAATTTGTAATAAAAACATCTTTGCCATTCTGAAGCTTCCCTCCAAGCACTTTGATTTCTTGGCCATTTTTTAGAGAATATGAATGATAACACAAAAACATTTCTTTCACTCATGGTTAGTGTTTGGCTCAAGCCATTTATTATCAATCAACTGTGTTTACTCTTTTTAAATCATAATGACAACGGAAACTGCCCAAATGACCCTGATCAAAAGTTTACATGCCCTGGTGATTTTGGCCTGATAAAATGCACACAAGTTGACACAAAGGGGTTTGAATGGCAAACCATCCTCTGCTGTGATTTGTTTGCTTGTAATTAGTGTGTGTGTATAAAAGGTCAATGAGTTTCTGGACTCCTGACAGACCCTTGCATCTTTCATCCAGTGCTGAATTGACGTTTCTGGATTCTGAGTCATGGGGAACGCAAAAGAATTGTCAAAGGATCTGCGGAAAAATGTAGTTGAACTGTACAGGGAGTGCAGAATTATTAGGCAAGTTATATTTTTGAGGAATAATTTTATTATTGAACAACAACCATGTTCTCAATGATTCCAAAAACTCATTAATATCAAAGCTGAGGGACATGTCAAGTTGATGTAAAAAGGCGTCTAGGAAACTGTTAAGAAAACGCAAGGGGTACTGAGTCTTAGGTCTTTGCAGTTAAGTCGTGACCTACTTTCTACGTTCCCAGACAGTCCTCAGGTCTTTGAGTAACTGGAAAATATGTGTGTGTGATTAATGTTCGTTTGTTTAGTGTCGTCTCCTACCAAACGGTAAGTTTGGGGAAACACAGTTGAACACACGTAAAATAGTCCGGTTTTAGTGGTCCCGTACATTTGAAAACTAGTCCCAGTAAACCCGTCAAAGGCAACAGTAATACTAAATTTTTCTCATTTGTGTCAACTAACTATTATTTACCGAACTCGGTTTG
>BLSH010258583.1:19730-36415 GCA_018402905.1 Glandirana rugosa | reverse complement strand
GAGACAGTGTTGCAGCTCTGAAATATGGCAAAACTGGTGGCAAGTGGCATCTTGGCAGCTGTACGCTTGACTTTTCTCAGTTCACGGGCAGTTATTTTGCGCCTTGGTTTTTCCACACGCTTCTTGCGACCCTGTTGGCTATTTTGAATGAAACGCTTGATTGTTCGATGATCACGCTTCAGAAGCTTGGCAATTTTAAGAGTGCTGCATCCCTCTGCAAGATATCTCACTATTTTTGACTTTTCGGAGCCTGTCAAGTCCTTCTTTTGACCCATTTTGCCAAAGGAAAGGAAGTTGCCTAATAATTATGCACACCTGATATAGGGTGTTGATGTCATTAAACCACACCCCTTCTCATTACTGAGATGCACATCACCTAATATGCTTAATTGGTAGTAGGCTTTCGAGCCTATACAGCTTGGAGTAAGACAACATGCATAAAGAGGATGATGTGGTCAAAATACTCATTTGCCTAATAATTCTGCACACAGTGTATAAAACAGGAAAGGGATATAAAAAGATATCCAATGAATTGAGAATGCCAATCAGCAGTGTTCAAACTCAAATCAAGAAGTGGAAAATGAGGTGTTCTGTTGAAACCAAACTACGGTCAGGTAGACCAACTAAGATTTCAGCCACAACTGCCAGGAAAATTGTTCAGGATGCAAAGAAAAACCCATGGTCGAGTCGCCAGGAGAAAGCTATTACTACGCAAATGCCACAAACTATCTTGCTTACAATACGCCAAACAGCACAGAGACAAGCCTCAAATCTTCTGGATTAAAGTCATTTGGAGTGATAAGACCAAAATTGAGCTTTTTGGCCACAACCATAAATGCTACATTTGGAGAGGAGACAACAAGGCCTGTGAAACATGGAGGTGGATCGCTGATGTTTTGGGGATGTGTGAGCTACAAAGGCACAGGAAATTTGGTCAAAATTAATGGCAAGATGAATGCAGTATGTTATCAAAAAATACTGGAGGAACATTTGCATTCATCAGCCAGGAAGTTGCGTATGGGACGTACTTGGACATTCCAACATGATAATAATCCAAAACACAAGGCCAAGTCGACCTGTCATTGGCTACAGCAGAATAAAGTAAAGGTTCTGGAGTGGCCATCTCAGTCTCCTGACCTCAATATCATTGAGCCACTCTGGGGAGATCTCAAACGTGCAGTTCATGCAAGACAGCCCAAGAATTTCCAGGAACTGGAGGCTTTTTACCAAGAGGAATGGGCAGCTTTACCATCTGAGAAGATAAAGAGCCTCGTCCACAAATACCACAAAAGACTGCAAGCTGTCATTGATGTTAAAGGGGGCAATACACGGTATTAAGAACTGGGGTATGTAAACTTTTGATCACGGTCATTTGGTTAGTTTCTGTTGTCATGATTTGAAAAGAGTAATGTTGATTGATAAATGGCTTCAGCCAAACATTAACCATGAGTGAAAGAAAAGTTTTTGTGTTATCATTCATATTCTATGAAAAATGGTCAAGAAATCATAAATTCTGCCAGGGTGTGTAAACTTATGAGCACAACTGTATACTGTGATTCTGTACTTGCCAAATATGCTGCAGGAATCTCCCTCCACTGAGTGTGGCTGCAATAATTTTAACTGTGGACAGCAAAAACTGCTGCCTGTTCACTTTCTGGATTTACACAGACTCACGGCGGCACACCTCCAGCCCTGCAGCTCTCATTGGCCCTCTTATGACTCATCCCCCCTCCCTTTCTGGCAAACTCTCACAAGAGTGAGTAAGAGAGCTGTGCATGATGTCAAACGCCAAGGTTTTTTTCCAGCCACGAAACAGGAAAGTGGGCTGTATAAGGTATTTACTGGCAGAAAAAAAAAAAAATTACTATCCAAAGTATAAACAACAAGGGCAGAGGATTTAATAGATGGAAAGATGAAAAAATGACTGAAGTTCCACTTTAACCACTTGCCGACCGCGTAGCGACTATAAGTGGTGACATCGTGGCTCTGTCCTGCAAATCGCCGCTTATAGTCATCACTCGCGGGCACAACAGCTAGGCGGTGAGGGCGCCTGAGCGGAGCCCCGGGTCGGGCGGACGGAGTCCAGGTCCGCCGGCGACCCGCCATGGCCTGTGACAGAGCCAGAACAGGGAACCGCTGATGTAAACATGGCGGTTCCTTCGTTCTGACAATGACATGTCAGAGATCTACTGATCCCTGTACTCGGGATCAGTTAGATCTCTGGTGCCCCTGGTAGCCCAGCCCCCATACAATTAGAACACACACAGGGAACAGAGTTAACCTCTTCACGGACCCCTGCAGGTTAACCCCTTCTCTGCCAATGACATTTACACAGTAATTAGTGGATATTTAAATTTCTGATTGCTGTAATAAATGTCATTGGTCCCAAAAAAGTGTCAAAAATGTCCGACATGTCCTCCCCAATATCACAGTCCGATAAAAATCGCAGATCGCCGCCATTACTAGTAAAAAAAAAAAATTTGTAAAAACGCCAGAAATTAATGCTCATTGTTTGTAAACACGGCAACTTTTTTCGCAAACCAATCAATAAACGCTGATTGCGATTCTTTTTACCAAAAATATGAGGAAGAATATAAATCGACCAAAACCGATGAATACATTTTGTTTTTTTATGTATATATTTTTTTTGGATATGTATTTTTAGCAAAAAAGTAAGAAATATTTTTTCTGCAAAATTGTCGCTCTTTTTTTTTTAGCGGTGATCAGAAATGACGCAGAGGTGATCAAATACCACCAAAAGAAAGCTCTATTTGTGGGGAAAAAAAGAACGCAAATTTTGTTTGAATATAACTTCGTGCGACCACGCAATTGCCAGTTAAAGCGACACAGTGCCGAATCACAAAAAGTGCTCTGGTCCTAAGGTGGGATTTCCTTCTGGTCCTTAAAGCGGAGTTCCACCCACAATTTTTTTTTGATTTTTGCTGACATCCACCTAGTTACTATTCATTGCACAAATGAAGTAATTGATAGCTTTAAATCCGGGTAGTCTTCCTATTTATTTTGTACTGACATTGCTGATTTTTTCTTTACTGGGAGTTCCCATCTTAGCTGTGGGCATGTGAAGCCCACTTGCACCCTCCTCGAGTCTCTTCCTGGATAAGATGCATGCTGGGTAATCAGCATGCACCTCTCAATCTCGAATGTATGTCTTGTCGCCATAACAATGGGCATCGACGGAGGAAGGTCCCGCCCCATTGTTATGGCAACATAGATAACATAATTTCCTGTCTGGAAATAACCCAATTTTACAGATCAGGGATGCCCACTGACTCATGGGAAATGATGACTCACATCTCTCATGAGCCCAGGCAAGGCAGGAAGTGATGCAGAGTGCCGCGGATCAGGAAGTAGAAGATTAGAGGGACCAAATAGCAACAGGGCACTTAGGGTGAGTATAAAATTATTTTTTTTCCAAAGGTGATTCATCATGCATAGAGGATTTGAAATATATAAAGATGTATTTGTGGGTGGAACTCCGCTTTAAGTGGTTAAGCTTGGTCTACATATAGGAATTGCTTTGTTTGTGGTGAAAGATCTCCAAAGAGTAAGTGTCCTTTTTAAATAAATCTAAACTACAGATTCTTCTCCAATTTCTCATCCATACATACAGTGCCTTGAAAAAGTATTCCTACCCCTTGAAATTTTCCACATTTTGTCATGTTGCAACCAAAAATGTAAATGTATTTTATTGGGATTTTATGAGATAGACCAACACAAAGTGGCACATAATTGTGAAGTGGAAGAAGATGACAAATAGTTTTCAAATTTTTTTACAAATAAATATCTGAAAAGTGTGGCGTGCATTTCTATTCAGCCCCCTTTACTCTGATACCCCAAATTAAAATCTAGTGGATCCAATTGCCTTTAGAAGTTATTAGTAAATAGAGTCCACCAGTGTGTAATTTAATTTCAGTATAAATACAGTTGTTCTGTGAAGCCCCCAGAGGTTCGTTAGAGAACCTTAGAGACAAACAGGAACAAACATCCTCATGAAGGTCAAGGGACACACCAGACAGGTCAGGCATAACGTTGTGGAGAAGTTTAAGGCAGGGTTAGGTTATAAAAAAAACATCCCAAGCTTTGAATATCTCACTGAGCACTGTGCAATCCATCATCCGAAAAATGGAAAGAGTATGGCACAACTGCAAACCTACCAAGACCTGGCCGTCCACCTAAACTGACATGCCGGGCAAAGAGAGCATTAATCAGAGAAGCAGCCAAGAGGCCCATGGCAACTCTGGAGGAGCTGCAGAGATCCACAGCAAGTCCTGTTTGCAGTAAGAAGGTGCACTGGTCAGATGAGACCAAAATGTAACTCTTTGGCCTGAAAGCCAAACCTAAATCCAATTGAGAATCTGTGGCAAAACTTGAAACTTGCTGTTCACAGACGCTCTCCATCCAATCTGACAGAGCTTGAGCTATGTTGCAAAAAAGAATGGGCAAAAATGTCACTCTATAGATGTGCAAAGTTTGTAGAGACATCCCCAAAAAGAATTGCAGCTGTAATTGCAGCGAAAGGTGATTCTACAAAGTATTGACTCAGGGGGGCTGAATACAAATGCATGCCACACTTTTCAAATATTTATTTGTATAAAATTTTGAAAACCATTTATCATTTTCCTTCTACTTCACAATGATGTGCCACTTTGTGTTGGTCTATCACATTAAACCCCAATAAAATACATTTATGTTTTTGGTTGTAACATGACAACATGTGGAACATTTCAAGGGGTATGAATACTTTTTCAAGGCACTGTATGAAGCGTTTATTATCCCACCAGTGGAAGGGTTATGGGTTGTAGCCAGGTTGAAACTCAGAATTGTCCAAGACAGGCATGAGAGTCGTGTATTTGGAGCCCTTCTATTTTTCAGCCTGTCCTAAACTCAGTGAGTAGTTAAGCGTAGGAGATAGTAGTCTGAGCAAGTTGAAGGTTATGATGTTGGGACTACCAGCTGCCCAGAGCCTTAGGAGAAAGTAGTGACTTTTCATTGATTCTATGTCGACATGTTTTTAAACTTTGTACACAGTATACTGCGTACTGAAAAGAGGATCACAAACTATGCTATGAAACTAGTTTTGCAGTTTTGATAGATTTTACATTTTTGGGATTGAGTCACTAAATATGCCTTGGCAAAATGCTTAAAAACTGATCAAAAATTATTTGTATACTAGCCAGCAGGTAGGTGGATGAAGCCTGCCTTTTAGTTACACAAAGCCACGGGTTTTCATTATGTATCATTATGACTTTCTAGACACTGGCATCCTAACAACCAATGATTTCAGCAATTGATAAGAAAGATGTCTGTCACCTCCACAGCATCCTTGTTTGACCCTCCTCTGATTCTCTCCCTCAGCACTGGGGTCACATTAACTGAATGATGGAGAGAAATTGAGGGAGAATATAGACATTGGAATGCTAGTCAGTATGAAAGAAAAAAAATCACCCCTAACGTTGAGTGTCCTACATGTGTGGATGTTGCTGCATTATGTAAAACTATTAGAATAATTTTTACATTTTGAATGGTGGGGGACTCGAGACTGTCCATAATTTTAAAGCGTGCCTTGAGATTGTTTATCATTTTAATGGGTGCCTTGACTAAAAAAAGGTTAAGAAAAACTGCCCTAGAGCATAGTGAGTGTGGTGAAGTTTCATTTTTCAAAGGAATGCAAGGAAAATACAAAAAAACTGCATTTTCCATGTGCATGTTTGGATGATGAAAGTCAGCAGAACTTCACCCCATTCACTACTACCTGGGGCAATTTCCCTTGCAAAGTGCACCTTCTCTTGGAAAGTGAACAGCCTATTTTTCTTTAGTAAATCAATCCATTATGTCTACTCCATCGCTCAATTTTGGCTTGTTACTACTACACACAAAATCTTTTGTCTTGCAAAAAAATATCTAACAAAGGCGTTTTTGAGTGCAAATCAATCTGTATTAGGTCGCTGCTGTATGTATGCCAAATAATAATGTAAAAGTAAACCAACTTATTCCACGTGCAGTTTAAAAAATTTGGCCACCATTGACTTCAGTCGGGTTTAGATTTACACACTTTACAAACTTTGGCGCAGTTTGGAAAAAAGTCCTGCAAACACAACATGGTATGTTCACCTCATTGCTTGTCTTGTATTTATATTGTATGTGTAAGTCGTGTATTGGTTGGTTATGTAATTAAAGGTTTAATATTTTTAAAATATATTTCTGTTTGAATTATTATGTTATGTTTTTCTTTGTTTCTCTCTTAAAGACCAGCTCCAGCTTTTCATTTTGATTTGATGGATGATCTTGAAGGATATTGGGGCACAGGAATACTACAAAGACAACCGGGGGGGACGTTGTTTTGTTGGTGGGCAAAATTGACCAGGCAGTTTTACAGTCATTTATGCTATATTACCAAAAGTATTAGTACGCCTGCCTTTTACACGCACATGAATAGCATCCAGTCTTAAGCCTCGTACACACAATTAGATTTTCGGATCACCGCTTATCTCATGTCGAAAGTAAAGAAAATTCTCGTATGACAGAATACAACTTCAGAAGTGACATAATAGGGTTGATTTACTAAAGCTGGAGAGTGCAAAAACCAGTGCAGCTGTTCATGCTAGCCAATCAGCTTCTAACCTCAGCTTGTTCATTCAAGCTTTGACAATAAAATCTTGAAGCTGATTGGTTTCTGTGTGGCGCTGCACCAAATTTTGCACTTTCAAGCTTTAGTAAATCAACCCCAATGTGTTGAATAGTTTTGTATGTATTCTTTCATTTTTGAGCATGCGTAGTCTTGCTCTTACGATTTTTTTCGGACAAAAACTGTACTAATCAAACGAAAATTGGACGTTGAGTTCACATACGAAGAAATGTCTGCACGTCCAGCTTTTGTCATCCGAAAATCAAAAATCAGCTGTCTAAAGCACCATGTTAACAATCCTAAATTTGGCAGATCATTTGTCGTACAAAATTTTACTTCTGATTTTTGTATCGTGTGTATGGGGCCTTTAGTCTGTAGGGTTCAATATTGAGTTAGCCAAGCCTTTGCAGCTATAACAGCTCCAACTATTCTGGGAAGGCTGTCCATGAGGTTTAGGAGTGTGTCTACGAGAATGTTTGGCTATTCTTGCAAAAGTGCATTTGTGAGGTCAGGCACTGATTTTGGAGAAAAGGCCTAGCTTGCAGTCTGCGCTCTAATTCATCCCAAAGGTGTTTTATCGGGTTGAGGTCAGGACTCTGTGAAGGCCAGTCAAGTTCCTCTACCCCAAACTCACTCATCCATGTCTTTATGGACCTTGTTTTGTGCACTGGTCAAAATCATTTGGTGGAGGGGGGATTATGGTGTGGGGTTGTTTTTTTCAGGGGTTAGGCTTGGCCCCTTATTTACAGTGAAGGGAACTCTTAAGGCGTCAGCATACCAAAACATTTTGGACAATTTCATGCTCCCAACTTTGTGGGAACAGTTTGGGAATGGTCCCTTCCTGTTCCAACATGACTGCGCACCAGTGCATAAAGCAAGGTCCATAAAGACATGGATGAGTGAGTTTTGCACATTTTAGAGTGGCTTTTTACTGTGGCCAGCCTAAGGCAGACCTGTGCAATAATCATGCTGTCTAATCAGCATCTTGATGTGCCACACCTGTGAGGTGGATAAATTATCTTGGAAAAGGAGAAGTGCTCACTAACACAGATTTAGACAGATTTGTGAACTATATTTGAGAGAAATAGGCCTTTGTGTACATAGAAAAAGTTGTAGATCTTTAAGTTCAGCTCATGATAAATAGGGGCAAACACAAAAGCGTTGCGTTTATAATTTTACTCAGTGTATATATAACTATAATCACTCTATTTTAACATAAACCACACAGTATCAAATGCACTATAGCCTGTTGTAGATATGTCCTTTTCTGCATTAATCGGGTATGGATATCCTATTGCACCGCAATATGTTCTCCTTCACCCGTGATTGAAAACTCCTATGCACTGTGCAACGATAATGCAACTAGGTCAAAATGAGAAGCAAGGCCTTGGGTACTCATGAACCTGGGTAGTTAGTGCTGATGATGGTTTTTGGTGCCCAGAAGTGACCAGGTCACTGTAGATAGACATGGTCTTTCCTTTCCTCATTGGCTCTCAGTCCTTGTCAGTCCTCCCCCCACCCCCCTTCATGGCTATGGGCCTGGGTTCTGAGCAAAACAACCAAATTGTCTCTCTGAACCAGGTAGGGGTAGTCATTTCCCCCTTCTGGGAGGAGGACTTTACTTGCTGGAATGTCTATCTTCCTGGATCTTCAATCTTGGTCTCTAGAACAGATGTTTTCTTCCTTGTCAGGGAACTGTGCCTTGGGTCAGTTTTCTATTCGGGACTCCATTGTACATCACCTAGGTGTTGCAGTCCTCCCTGTGACAGGACAAGCAGTCTGGTCCCAAGGTTGGACAACTTTTAGAGTACTACTCTTGGCCAAACTGTCTGCCCTAAAGACAATGCATTGCAATCTTGCTCAACCAGTAGCCTCCGCACTGAAGAAAGAGGTTTGGCACCTGGGTGCCCCTCACTCCTGGCATGGCAGGCAAAAAGTATCACTGGAGGGTTCTATGCCTTTCTGGATTGTTAGCAGGCTGATCCGCACTCTCTTAACCACTTGTTGACCAGCCGCTGTCATTATACGGCGACAGGTTGGCTCTCCCGCGTGAATCCCCATATCTGTACTCCGGCTCGCGCTCGCTGCATGAGCAGGCTCGCAGGTCAGGCGGACTCGATGTCTGCCGCAGGCCGTAATCACCTTCTACAGAGGCACAATGGGGATCTGCCAGTGTAAACAAGGCAGATCCCTGTTCTGTCAGGGGACATGACCATGATCTACTGTTCCCAGTGATTAGGTACAGTGAGATCTGTCATGTCCCTGCCAACCCATCCCCCTACAGTTATAACACACATATGGAACACAGTTAACCCCTTGATCGCCCCCTAGAGTTGAACCCCTTCCCTCCCAGTGACATTTATACAGTAATCCGTGGCTATTTTTAGCTCTGATCGCTGTATAAATGTCATTGGTCCCAAAAAAGTGTCTGATCTGTCCGCCACAATGTCGCAGTCCCGCTAAATAGATCGCAGATCGCCATCATTACTAGTAAAAAAAAACAAAACATAAATATATCCCCTATTTTGTAGACGCGATAACTTTTGCGCACCCCAATCACTATACGCCTATTGCGATTTTATTTACCAAATATATGTAGAAAAATATATATCGGCCTAAACTGATGAATGAATTAATTTTTTTTTTGGATATGTATTATAGCAAAATAAAAAAAAAAATGTTTTTTTTTTTTCAAAATTGACGGTCTTTTTTTTTTGTTTATAGTGCAAAAAAGAAAAACCGCAGAGGTTATCAAACACCACCAAAAGAAAGCTCTATTTGTGGGGAAAAGAAGACGTCAATTTTGTTTGGGTACAGCGTCGCACGACCGTGCAATTGTCCATTAAAGTGACGCAGTGCCGAATCGCACAAAATGGCCTGTTCAGGAAGTGGGTAAATCCTTCCGGGGCTGATGTGTTCAGGAAGATTTTCCAGATGCCTTTTAGATATACAGTAGAAAGTGGCTCAAGCATTGCAAGATTCGTCCCATGCTTGACACAGAAGATTTTGCAAACTAACAGTATAGAACGTATAATGTAAACCTCTCAGTTTTCAGAGTCATGATGGGGAATCAGCCTAAACTTTCTGCTATTATTTTGCTATCCTACAGTTGAATTGCAGTTATAAGAAACATTTACTCTGTTCTATTTAATAACCAATGTGTTTTTTTGTGTCGTCTGTGTGTATTGAAAAATTTTCAAAAATAAAATGGGAGTTAAAAAATAACCCATGTGTCAAAATCAATCGTTTTTGTGACAAAAAAGAATCAATGCTAATTAGGGTTATTCAGCGAAGCAGTATAATCAGTAATGATCATGTGAAAGTCAGTTTAATGAGACTGTTCGTGTATAATGCTTTTATGCATGGGAGTTGCTAGACTATGGCACCCAGGGCATGGGTCTCCTGTCTTTCACTGAGTGCCTTGCAGTAATTGTTGCTGTCATACCAAAAATGAGCCTCTAGATCAATCTTTGTTGATTTTTGGTTATGTGACAGGTTATCTTGTATATCCATTCCCAGTGATTGAATTTTCTAGTGCAATAACTTAAACTGTATTGGGTAGACAGTTTAGTGAATTTGAGAGTTACAACATACAAAAAAGGTCCTATGTAATGCACATCACTGCAAGACCCTGTGGAAACGTGAAATTACAGCCTTAGCCGGGCTCCAGTCAAGGCACCCCCCCAACATGCTTCACTCCGCCCCGGAGCTTAATCTGCTATTGTTAATGAAATTACTGGATTCCTACAATTATCTGTACATTGTGCCCTGGTCTGTGGCATAGTGGTATGTTGTCCTACAATTATATGTACATTGCAATGCATATTTCTTTCATTTGAATAATGACAGCTGATGAACAATGATATTTTACATTCTATACAGTACGCTTTTGGACCATCATGTAGTTAATTTGTTTCTTTTCCTAAGCAATTGTTTTTGAGTTCAGTCAAGTCATTTTATTTATGAAATTACAGATCTGACCCAAAGAGTTTTTTTTAACCTCCCTGGCGGTATGATTATTTCAGATTTTTGGTGCTGAAAGCGGTACGATTATTTTGCATGGAAATTTGGCGTTTTATATTGTAGGCCTGTAATTCTTAGGAATAACTCACTTAAATCTGTCCAAACCAGAGTCTATTAGACATCCCGGTATGATAAAGTTTGAAACAAGAAATCATAAATTATAATATAATAAATAACTATAAATAATTATCAGAAATAATAACGTAATAGTAATAAAATTTATTCAATAATGTAATCAAACCAAAAACACTGAAATTTGCTCAGTTGCAGAATTGTCGCTGTCGTCACTTTCAGTGTCTGATGATAAATTTCCCCAAAAATCAGTATCACTCAATTCTGCAAATCATTCTTATTTACTATCGGTGTTTTCTAGCTGATAAAAAAACACTTTTGACGTAAAGGGACACTTTTTGGTTGCTATGGACATTCTCATGTTTCCAGGCAGAAAGAATGACATATATAATATAAAAATGCATGCAGGGCTCTGGGCAAACCACTAGGGACAAAAGGGATGTGAAATGATTTCATACAGCAATGCAATCTGTAAGATTACAGTGTACTGTATGTGTACTGTGTGTTACACTATTTGAATTTCCCGCCGGGCTCCGTCCCCGTGCAACGCGATGCTCGCAGGGAACGGAGCCCGGCACACAGAGGCATCGGGCGGAGGACAGACACGCTGACACCGCGGGAGGACATCGCTGGATCCAGGGGACAAGGTGAGTAGCGCTGCCTGGATCCAGCAATGCAATCCCGAGTGTGGCTCGGGGTTACCGCTAATGGTACTGAAATTCCACCCCGAGCCACACTCGGAATTACCGCCAGGGAGGTTAAAGGCCAGTGAAAGGCATTCCCAAAGACTAACTTATATGGCAAAATTAGAAAAACAGTATAATGTGTGGTAGAAGCAGTGGCATTGGAAGGTTATTTTGGGTGTCCTTCTGCCATATTTTTCTGGTCTGGGGCTGATGTCTAGGTAACTAGGAGTGCCCAAGATCTTTTAGGACCCTTGGAATGCCCCTGTTATGTATTTATATATTTCTTTTGCTTCTTATGTACACTTGCTGTTAAGTTCACAGAAGTTCCAAACATAATTGCATTTATACACACATGCCCTTACTTATAATCAGCCTAAAGTTCTGGTAAAATAAAAGGATGTAGTCAAAGACTCTCCTTTCCCTTCCTAAATCTATAAATTCAGGTATTTACCTACAAAATAAGATATTCCTTCGTTGGCCAATTGGATTAGAGGCTCCTAGAAGTAAAAATGACATCCAAAGTTCATTTACTAACCAGAAAATTTAGAGGAGCAGTGCCCCTTTTTATGCTCTACTTCATCTATCCATCTTTATAGTACTAAACCTGTATTGTCCATAGGACAACATGTGCATACACCAAACCACTACAACTTTATGACCACGGATGGTTTAAGTCAAGAACATTGATTATCTCAGTTCTATGGCATCTGAATGTTGGTGGGATATAGTCAGCAGCAAGTAAACATGTTGTCCCTGAAATTGATGTATTGAAAGCAGGAAAAAAAGGGCATTGCAATTTGTTCTGTATGGGGCTGTGTATTATTATTATACAGGATTTACAGTATATAGTGCCAACAGTTTGTGTAAACACAGACCAGTCAAGGTGCCAATGCTGACCCGTGTCCAGAGCAAAAAGCGTCCAGAATGGCCATGTGAGCATCAAAACTGGACCACTGAGCAATGGAAGAAGGAGGTCTGGTCCGATTAATCACATTTGCTCTTACATCATGTGGATGGCTAGACACATGTAATTCCCCTACCTGTGGAAGAGATAGCACCAGGATGCAGTATGGGAAGAAGTTAAGCCAACAAGCAGTGTGGACAATGTTCTGCTGGGAAACCTTGGGTCCTGCCATTCATGTGGCTGTTACTTGACAGGTATCACCTACCTTGTTGTTGATCAAGCACTCCCCTTTTATGGAAATTGTATTAACTGATGGCAGTGGCCTCTTTCAACAGGATAATGCCACACTGCAAAGATGGTTCAAGATCGTTTTGAGGAACACAATGAGTTTGAGGTGTTGACTTGGCCTCCAAATTCTCCAGATCTCAAATCATTGAGCATTGGTGGGATGTGCTGGAAAAACACGTCTGATCCATAGAGGCCCACTTAGCAACTTACAGGACTTAAAGGACCTGTTACTGAAGGCTTGATGCCAGATACCACAGAATACCATCAAAGGTCTAGTGGCAGCCTGCCTTGTGTAGGGTGGCAAATGGGAACCTACTCAATGTTAGGTGGGTGGTCATAAGTTATGGCTGATCGCTGTATATTTGTTATTAATTTATACATCTTCTGTTTTCTTGCCTGAGGCTTTTTATTGTTGCAAAAACTGCATTTGGGATTTTTTTGGATGTGAGACCAGAGGCATTCTGTCAAGAACACAGTGACTGGTGCAAGCCAATGAGAAGTTCAGTATACTTAAACCCTATTTTTTTGCAGAAGAGATACAGAAAATGGTCACTACTGATTACATTTACATCTACAGAGTGCTCCTATGGAAACATCTGTAGAAACATCAGAAGTTCAGGAGCTGATTTTATCAGCTCCGGGGCTTAGTGCTGAAAACCTGTCAGCAGCTGGAGGTTCTAGCACTAGTGCAAAAGGGGTTGCATGCCAGCAAAAAGCTTTAAGATGCCACTCCTGGCACACAAACCGAGAGTTTCTGACCTCTGTTACAGTTTTAACCTTATAAAGTTCTAATGACTTTAGTCGTAGTTAGTCCTAGATACAAAAGCTGCAACCAGGATAGGCACTGAGGTGTTACATGTATTTTAGAAGAAGCCCTAGAGAGATAATGAAGAAGCTTTATGGTTTGGCATACATTGTACAACATAAACTTAGCTAAATTTATGTAAATTCTGAGCAGAGAAACTGAAAGTTATGACCCATATTAATAAGTGGGACCATGTTTGCATGCTCTTTACTTCATTGTGCAAAATTACATACTAATGGATGAGTTTTATTAGCGCTTTGCCCTAGTTAGGCTAAATTCCATTTTTGGCTTTGCTGTACTCTAGGTCTGATCAGGTTTCCCTAAGCATGGTGGGTGATTGTTTCTGTCTGCCTCTGAAGGAAGCTTCCAGAGATAAGAGTAGGAGATCCAGCCACTGAAGTTATGAATATTTATCTGATCTCAGTCAATCCCTGGGAGGGGCACCCAGAAGGTGGCTGAAGGAGAAGATAAATGTTTGGGAGGCTTGCTCAGAGGGTCTTTTTCCTGGGGCTGCTGCTCCTGGGATGCAGCTTGTGTATTGAAGAGCTGGTGTTAGGTCTCCTCATGTGCTTGACTGAGGGCCTGAAAAGAATCTGAATTGATAATATTTGCTAGAGGGCATCTAAAGAGGGATCCCTTTATCACAGAAGAGTGTTGCATGGAAGCTGGTGAGCGACAGCCATCCTTGGACATTGTGAGTAGGACCCTTGCTTAAGATTCCGGGTGTGCATGTGCTTTAGAGGTTGAACATCAAAAGTTGCTGCAAGTAGTGGAAATGCTCTTAAAGAGTATCTTTAGAGAGAACTGGCTATCCCTCATCAACAAAGGCTGCTGCTAGAGGATTTGTTGAGAGACTTTTTCTGTATCTTTTTTATGTTTTGAAGCATCCTGCACCCTTAACCCCTCTCTCATGTTTCAAGCACTGCATAAATCTATAAAAACTCATCCCCTAGACCAGTGGTTCTCAACCCTGTTGTCACGGTCCTGGTGGTGGAGTCTGTCTTGTGCATGGAACAACCGCTCTTGCGCACCCGATTCAAGGACCTCTGGTAGAGTAGACAGAAGTCCAAGTGCGGGATGGCAGGAGGGCTGGATGATCACTGGTGATGATGTGATGATCCAGGTGGTCGTGCTGATCAGAGGGGTGGTCGTGCAGGCTGGGTCGGCAATGGACTGACTGTGCGGTACAGATGGGTCAGGCAGAAGAGTGGTCAAGTCCAAGCAAGGTTCGTTATCAGGCAGGCAGCAGACGTACAAAGGGAGCAGACAATCGGAGGGTTGTGGAAGCCAAGGTCGGTGCAGGCAGTGTATCAGCAGGTCAGGTTAGGCCCGGGTCATACAGGAAGCAAAGTAATACAGGAACAGAGGTTTGAGCTGGGGCTCACAGGTCACAGACGCTGTAGAATTGACAGCACTTGCTGCTGGTAGCAGAGGATTCAAATAGTGCCGTTTGCCACCTTTTCCGGGGCATGCGCGCACACAGACGCGCGCGAATGTGCACAGACACGCGCACCACCGCAGAAACGGCCAGGAACACCTGTCCACAAGTACCTCCAACAGGCCATGTTTTGGGAATTTCTCTTAGATAAAATAGCTGTCCAAAATACCAAGCCAATGACTGATTTAAAGTACCTGTGCAAGATAAACGAAAACCTGCAAACATAGACTGTTGGGGGTACTTGAGGACAGGGTTGAGAAACACTGCCCTAGACTGAGCCTATGTTAGATTAAGTTTACAGTTGTGCAGGACAGCGTGTAAATTGTACCTACAGTATCTCACAAAAGTGAGTACACCCCTCACATTTGTGTAAATATTTTATTATATCTTTTCATGTGACAACGCTGAAGAAATGACACTTTGCTACAATGTAAAGTAGTGAGTGCACAGCTTGTATAACAGTGAGAATTTGCTGTCCCCTCAAAATAACTCAACACACAGCCATTAATGTCTAAACCGCTGGCAACAAAAGTGAGTACACCCCTAAGTGAAAATGTCCAAATTGGGCCCAAAGTGTCAAGATTTTGTGTGGCCACCATTATTTTCCAGCACTGCCTTAACCCTCTTGGGCATGGAGTTCACCAGAGCTTCACAGGTTGCCACTGCAGTCCTCTTCCACTCCTCCATGACAACATCGCAGAGCTGGGGGATGTTAGAGACCTTGCGCTCCTCCACGTTCCATTTGAGGATGCCCCACAGATGCTCAATAGGGTTTAGGTCTGGACATATGCTTGACCAGTCCATCACCTTTACCCTCAGCTTCTTTAGCAAGGCAGTGGTCGTATCGGAGGTGTGTTTGGGGTCATTACCATGTTGGAATACTGCCCTGTGGCCCAGTCTTTGAAGGGAGGGGTTCATGCTCTCCTTCAGTATGTCACAGTACATGTTGGCATTCATGGTTTCCTCAATGAATTATAGCTCCCTAGTGCCGGCAGCACTCATGCAGCCCCAGACCATGACACTCCCACCACCATGCTTCACTGTAGGTAAAACACACTTGTCTTTGTACTCCTCACCTGGTTGCCGCCACACACGCTTGACACCATCTGAACCTAATAAGTTTATCTTGGTCTCATCAGACCACAGGACACTGTTCCAGTAATCCATGTCCTTAGTCTGCTTGTCCTCAGAAAACTGTTTGTAGGCTTTCTTGTGCATCATCTTTAGAAGAGGTTTCCTTCTGGGATGACAGCCATGCAGACCAATTTGATGCAGTGTCCGGCGTATGGTCTGAGCATTCACAGGCTGACCCCCCCACCCCTTCAACCTCTGCAGTAAGGATGGGCCCCCGGTTTGGTTCGCACCAAAACATGCGAACAGGCAAAAAATTTGTGTGAATATTTGAGCACCGTTAACTGCTTCCCGACCGCGCGCCGTGTATTCACGGCGGCAGTCGGGGAGCTGGGCGCGAATCGCCGTAAATATACGGCGATTCGCATTTTGGCCACCAGGGGGCGCGCACCAGACTACTCTGGTTCTATTTGAATAATCCAAGTCTACCACAGTTCGCACACACCGCCGTTGGTCCACTCCTCATGTTTCTGTTCACACAAAATGGATGTCACTTCGTACCACCACCCTCACAGTACCAGACCCCGACGTACTCACGACGGCCGTGATCCCTCGATATTAAGTAACTCCTTTGGTACTTACGGTTGTACATGACACTGTATGACTTCCTCTCGTACTTGGGGAGGGAAGTTTCTGACCCGGTGTCCCGTCATAAGGTTGTACCATTACTGGGGTTTGTGTGGAGGCTATGC
>BLSH010258583.1:0-10504 GCA_018402905.1 Glandirana rugosa | reverse complement strand
CATGTCTCTGAGTATTGCACACCTTGTGCTTTTGGGCACTCCAGTGATGTTGCAGCTCTGAAATATGGCAAAACTGGTGGCAAGTGGCATCTTGGCAGCTGTACGCTTGACTTTTCTCAGTTCACGGGCAGTTATTTTGCGCCTTGGTTTTTCCACACGCTTCTTGCGACCCTGTTGGCTATTTTGAATGAAACGCTTGATTGTTCGATGATCACGCTTCAGAAGCTTGGCAATTTTAAGAGTGCTGCATCCCTCTGCAAGATATCTCACTATTTTTGACTTTTCGGAGCCTGTCAAGTCCTTCTTTTGACCCATTTTGCCAAAGGAAAGGAAGTTGCCTAATAATTATGCACACCTGATATAGGGTGTTGATGTCATTAAACCACACCCCTTCTCATTACTGAGATGCACATCACCTAATATGCTTAATTGGTAGTAGGCTTTCGAGCCTATACAGCTTGGAGTAAGACAACATGCATAAAGAGGATGATGTGGTCAAAATACTAATTTGCCTAATAATTCTGCACACAGTGTATAGGGCTGGGCTGATGATGGTCCTGGTTGTTGCTCTTATGACATAGGGCTTGTAGTCCTGTTGGTAGCTCTGCTGAGAGAGTCACGTCTGGCTCTGCTGCTGCCTCTAGATCTGGCTATGATACTAGTTCTAAGGTGGCAAACATATGGCCAGCATGGCTGCTTGTGGCACTTACTCTTGTAAAGTTATGATGCTGATGGCTGTGTCTTGTGAACCTGGTACTGACACTTGTCCTGTAATAGCATTCCTCCCAACTTTTTGAGATGGGAGCAAGGGACATCTATTAGCAAATGTATGTAGGCATAGGACACACCCCCTGTCACACCCCCTTAAAGGAGAATTATACACAAAAATTATTAGTTAGACCCACAAGTACTTAATTTTTACCACTACTTTTCCTCTATATTAGCTTTTGAAGTTTACAAATGCAGCAATTTAGTAATTGGATGGAAGGTTTAGCACTGGGAAACACTGTTTGAAGTATAAATAGTGCATTTGATATACAACTGTATGAATCAGACCAAAATGAGGGACAAATGAGGAGGAATGAGGGACAGAGGGACTTTGTTGTAAATGAGGGACAGTCCCTCAAAATCAGGGACAGTTGGGAGGTATGTAATAGTAATCCTCTGTCTTTATAAATGTGGCTACCTGCTGGGTTTCTGCTTTTATACCTCCTCTTCCCTTATGCTTTTGTGGCTAACTACTGTGTCTAGTGCTTTGGTCTGGTCCCTACTGCTTTTAGCATATCTTTCCCTACTTCTTTTTGCATGAGTAAGGCATTGGCATTGGCAACTCAAAGTGTGGAATGTCCGTGTGACATCCATTCATTTGCACAGCACAGACCATAGACGCGGGTGAAGGGAGGGAGGGAGGGGGAGCTTTAGTACATGCGTTTTATTTACAGTCATAAAGTCTTATTTCTTTTCCCTAGAAAACATTTTTTATGCACTTGGTAGATTTTGCTGCATAAAAACAACATGCAGAAAAAAAAAAAAAATATATATATATAAAAAAAACATATGAGAAAACTACCATATAAAGCCACTATAGGGTTGTATTAACAGATAAAATGCCAGCCTTTAATGCATCAACCCCCATGTTTCTGTTTAGGTCATGTTTTTGCAGTGATGGAATGTACATGTACAGTATATGGGCTCTATAAATGTGAACTTTACATGAGCAGTGCTATAATAAAAATGTTGGTATCTGTGGAATGTGTCCACCCCCTCTTTCTCCAGTGCACAAATTAACATCTGGAAGTGTGCTCTATGTTTATCTGTGTGCCTTCTTTGTTCATACATCCCATTGCTGAATAATTAGGGCACATAGTAAGAATTTCTGTCTAAATGTAGTTATCAGTTTGCTGTTGGAGGGAGGCATTGAAAGTATATGCCTGGGCAAAATAATACATCTGTGCACTATATGCTCATTTTCTCACGTTTTTCTTTTTTTTTTTTTTCAAAAAGCTGCAAACAGATTAATAACTATAAATCCTGCCAGAAATCCAGCGGGCTCCTAACTTACTAATGCCTCGTACACACGGTTCGACGATCGCACGTACGATCGTGACGAATCGTATGTTGGCTGTTGTATGCAGCATACTGACTGCACTACACGATCGTACGTCCGGGGAAAGAACGTTCAGGTGCATGTAATTAGCATCCAGCCATTCCTGACTTCTGAGCATGCGTGTTTTGCACAATACAACTTTGTTGTACCAACTGCTCTGTACACACGATACAACGGTCGTATGAGAGCTTGTTGGTACGACCAGGTTTTCTAGTCTGCTCATACAACTCCCTTGTACGACCGTCGTATGTTCGACTGTTCAAATCGCGCATACGAACGATCGATTTCGCATACAACAGTCGTGAGTACGACCTGTTGTATGCGATCTTCGAACCGTGTGTACGGGGCTTAAGTGCCTCTGCTGCAATGTAATCCCAATAAGTGCTCTCAGTCCTGCCTGAGTTCTCCCCTGCAAGACTACAGAACACATCCTGATTCTATTATAGAGATTGGAGATGAGGATTGGGGAAGGGGTGGTTCTGCAGCACAGCTGTAGATAGCTAGGGATGGCTGATAAATACTTTGAAAGCACCAAAAGCACTGTATTGTTCGCTTAAACAAGGGTTTATGAGCTCAAATGTGCACATATTACAGAAATGTACTGAGTATGTTTTTGTTTTATTTTGCCAAGACATTAATGCCTAAAAGCTTTATATCTATGACATATTGGGCTCCATTCACGAAGCAGTACTTTCCTCTTCAAAATTTGCGATAAAATAGCTCATATCACCTTTTCAATTTTTTTTTTTTGCAATTCACAAAAAAATAGAGAATAAAGAAATATATACGTTATTTATCTCATGAAACCAATGCAGTGTTTTATCTCATATGATATCCAGTGGGATGGATACGGTGGAGAAGAATTAGAACCCCTGTCAGTTTTTATTCTTAATAAAGCGGTAAAATGGTTTAAACCGTCAGTGCGGTCCCTGCAGCATAAACCAGGGCCCCTTTCACACTGGCTTTCCAATCAGGTCCGCCTGTCAGTTTTTCAGGCGGACCTGATCGGAGCCTCCATTCACTCCTATTCGATGTCTGCTGACACCTGCTGCTATCCGATCCAATCCTGTGTGTAAATTCCAGACGGATGGTGACCCCATTTTCCATCCGTCTGGAGGATCGGATCAGATGGGATCGGATGAAAACAGACAAGCGGTCCATTTTTATCCGATCTCCCCATAGAGGAGAGCGGGGCTCTGACAGGCCCATCTCTGCACAGTGAGCGGAGACGGACCTGTCATCCACCTGCTCAGCGGTGATCAGTGGAGTGATTCCTCCCGCTGAGCAAAGCAGAGTCCGCCTGGCCGATCACCCATGTGAAAGAACCCTAAGTCAGTGTGGTCCCTGCAGCATATGTATAAAATATCTTTAACCACTTCAGCCCCGGAAGGATTTCCCATGTTAGGACCAGAGCACTTTTTGCGATTCGGCACTGCATCACATTTGCGCAGTCGTGTGACGTTGTACCCAGACGAAATTGGCATCCTTTTTTCCCCACAAATAGAGCTTTCTTTTGGTGGTATTTGATCACCTCTGCGTCATTTTTGTTCACCACTATAAACAAAAAAAGAGCGACAATTTTGCAAAAAAAAAAATCTATATTTCTTACTTTTGGCTAAAATCCATCCAAATAAAAAGAAATATATAAAAAAAACACAAATTTATTCATTGGTTTTGGCCGATTTATATTCTTCCTCATATTTGTGGTAAAAAAAATTGCGATCAGCGTTTATTGATTGGTTTGCGCAAAAGTTGCCACTTTTACAAACCATGAAAATTCATTTCTGGCATTTTTAAAATTTTTTTTTTTACTTTTACTAGTAATAGCGGCGATCTGTGATCGGGACTGTGATATTGCAGCGGACATGTCTGACATTTTTGACACTTTTTTGGGACCAATGACATTTATACAGCGATTTGAAATTGAAATATCCACTGATTACTGTATAAATGTCATTGGCAGTGAAGGGATTAATCTGCAGGTGGTGATCTAGGCATTAACTGTGTTCCCTAAGCGTGTTCTATCTGTGAGGGTGCTGGGCTGCCAGGGGCATAAGAGATCTAACTATTCCAGTGACAGAGATCAGTAGATCTCTCACATGCCCACTGACAGCGGGGAACCGCTGTGTTTACATTAGCGGTTCCCCGTTCTTCCTCCCTGCCAGGTCATCGCGGGTAGCTGGCGGAGATCAAGTCCGCCGGACCCGCAGCCACACTGATGCAGAGTGCGGCAGCATGAGAGCGCGCTGCCGCCGGCACGCTCCCGCCCGCTAGCCACTCACGAGTGAGCCGCCGTTTATAAGCAGCGATTTGCGTTATAGAGCCACTCTGCAGCAGTAAATGTACACGAGGCAGTCGGGAAGTAGTTAAAGATGTCATTGTCTTTTTTTTATTGGAGGAAGAAGGGCATTTATATATGTGTGTAATTTTTGATACTATCTTCCCCTGGTAACCTCTGGAGGAACCCTGGTTGAGAAACCCTGCTGTAAAAGAGAAGTATGGGTTGTTTTTTTTTTTTGCCAATCATACTTACCTAGGTGGATGCATCATCGTTCCAATGCTGCATCTGTCCCCCGGTTTCTGTACACTGAGAACTGAGCGATCAAACATCACCGATGGCTCGGTTCTCAGAGCTCCCCAAGCAGAGAGCTGCTGACTGGCAATCAGCAGCTCTCCGCTCAGCTCCCCCACTGGAGCGCTGGGCTGTGGAGGGGCGGAGCGGCCGTCTCAAGCTCTCATCGGCTCGCTGAGAGGCTGAGACGAGTATCAGTCCAGGCACCCGGTGGATCCAGACTCCCATTGTTGTGATGACGCGGTGCCTGGACTGATTCCTGTGACGTCAGCAGAGAGCGGACTTTAGCCTGCTCTCTGCTGAAAATGGGTCACAGGAGTGCAAAACGGATTGCACTCCTGTGATCTATAGGAGAAGCCCAGCCAAACAAGCTTTGGCTGGACTTCTCCTTTAACCCCCTCCCGACAGCTTTATAGCCAAATGACGATGTACGGGAGGCATGCTCAGTGATCGTTGTGTCCTTAGGACACAGCTAATCACAGATCGTGGTAAAGGGCCAATCACAGCGGCCCTTTGCCATGTGATCAGCTGTGTCCAATCACAGTTAATCAGGATGTAAACACAAGCTGGTTATCGTCATTCCTTTCCTCGTGCTGACAGCCATTGGCGGTGTTCGATCGCTTGGTTCTCAGTGCAGAGGCACCGGGGGACAGATGCAGCATCGGACCTATGTGTGAAAGGGACATCTACACTCATAATCAGGACACATGCCTGATGAAGGGGTCCTGCTTGGCTCTGAAACCTTGCTTTGTTCTGTAACGATGGGATTGTTGATTAAAGCTTTGGGCCCATTTTGGAGATCTTGGTGTGCTGGTGACATCACTCTCTCTGACTATACACCGTTCCAGCCGTCGATCGCTTCAGCACCCACTGTGTTGGGAATAGTGCGTTCAATTTTTTTTTTTTAAATCCAACCTCTTTTTATTAATATTAAAGGTCATAACAGAGAAAATGTCACATACAGAAAGTCCAAACCAATTTAACATAAAGAGGTACATGACCACATGTCACTTCAAAGGGAATCCTCTGAACAGGAGGATAAAGACAAAGTATACAGTGTTCAATATCCCAGGGATTACCTGATATACAGTAATATACAGTAATCAGTACCAAAACACTTTCCAACAGGTGCACTCAAACATAAAGGGAAATACCATCTAGAGT
The DNA here is from genome assembly GCA_018402905.1 of Glandirana rugosa. Taxonomy (NCBI): domain Eukaryota; kingdom Metazoa; phylum Chordata; class Amphibia; order Anura; family Ranidae; genus Glandirana; species Glandirana rugosa. Next base: position 4,661 of record BLSH010258583.1, on the reverse strand, counting down.
GCTAGCAACAGCACTCACATCGGCAGTAGCCTGTCCATTATTAATTGAGGAGCGGCTAAACTTGGTGTATCCAACCATGGCTGCCAGATTAATTGACACTTACGTAAAGCTTTTCAATGACGATAAGCAAGCTGCTCACACAATACTGAGTTTACATAATCTATGCATCTCAGGATAGAGGGGGCCATTTGGTATCTAGCAAACATCTTACCAGCCAGGTACAAGAGGCGGGATATTATATATGTACCTGGTTGGTATAGTTCAGAGCAGTGGCATCTCATCCATGTGTGCAGGGTATTCACTGCACACAGGCCTCCGAAGGGGGGGGGGCCCACTGTGACCCACCTTGCACACATGGATGATACGTCCAGGGTTGTCAGGGATGATTGGTACAGCAGTGGGGGCCCATCATTTCATTCAGAGGGCACCAGGAGCCACATTGAAGGAGGGGGGAACTGCTGCTGACAGGAGAAGTGACAGCAGTATCACTTTTCTTGTGGCTGGGCCAGCACGCCTAAGGGATGCTGGGGGTGCCCGTGCAGTGTCTTCATAGACACGGGCTCTGCTATAGATGAGTCATCAGTCAAAGCCCGGCAGATAAGTGAGCTATCACTGCACTGGTATCCCCGGCATCCCTTCAGATGAGGGAAATCAGCCCAAAAGAAGTAAGAGGGGGATGATCCTTTTACACAGGATTCCATATGGATCAAGCATCCAGGTAAGGAGCACCAGTGCCCCCCTGGCAGTGCCCCCTAGTTTGCCCCCACTAAGCACCCGACCCCCATCTCCCTACTAAGCACCAAGACCCCCATCTCTCCACTAAGCACCAAGACCCCTCATCTCCCCCCACTAAGTACAAGGACCCCCATTTCTCCCCATTAAGTACCAGGACCCCCCATCTCCCCTGACTGAGCACCAATGCTCCCTTTTGTCCCCCTTGAAGACAAAGCTGCATTCTTTTAGGCAGGTATGTGGGGTCAGGGGTGGGGCCAGGGGCCCCATCAGGTAGGCCCCATGATTTGTAACAGCAGTCCTGCTGTAACTTGTAACTGCTCTCCACCCACTACACCAGCCCCTCTGTGTTCTCCTGTGTCCTCCTCCAGCCCCCTGTGTCCTTCTCTTATGACACTTGCATTGCTCTATGGACCCAGTCCGCTGCCCTACTGACACCATTCACTGGCCCCCAAAAAAGCATTTTGAAAAAATTAAAAGAAAAAATGCAAAAAAATTAAATTGTAAAAAACTAAATAAAATAATAATAAAGAACTACTGACATCATGCACATACTACCCACCGCCATACACTCCGCAATCCTCTCCTGCACATACTGCCCACCGCCATACACTCCGCAATCCTTTCCTGCACATACTACCCACATCCATAGACTCCGTACTCCTCTCCCTGCACACCGCCATACACTCCGCACTCCTCTCCTGCACATACTGCCCACCACCATACACTCCACACTCTTCTCCTGTACATACTGCCCACGGCCATACACTCCGCACTCCTCTCCTGCACATACTACCCACCGCCACACACTCCTCTCCTGCACATACTACACGCCGCCATACACTCTGCACTCCTCTCCTGCACATACTACCTACCGCCATACACTCCACACTTCCCTCCCTGCATATACTACCCACCTCCTTACACTCCACACCCCTCTCCTGCACATACTACCCACCTCCTTACACTCCACACCCCTCTCCATGCACATACTACATACCGCTGTATACTCTGCTCTCCTCTTCTGCACATACTACTCACTGCCTTACATCCCATACTCCTCTCCCTGCCCATGCTACCCACCACCTTACACCCTATACTCCTCTCCCTGCACATGCTACCCACCACTGTACACTCCGCACTCTTTTCCTGCACATACTACCCACCGCCGTACACTCTTCACTGTACATTCCCTATTTAACATTACCACAATCTGCACTATGCAAGTAATCTCAGGCTCTATTTAACCACACCCCCTTTAAACCACACCCAATATATAGTGCAATTTAAACTACGCCCACAGTGGCGGCTGGTGAAATTTTAGGATGGGGGGGCGCCAGACCCGTCCTTCCCTTTGACCCCTCCCACTTCCAATAAGCCCCACCCCTTATAGTTACCACCCCTTGTGTCAGGAGTATACAGCCCAGCATCACCAGATAGGGTATACAGCATCACCAGATAGTGGTATACAACATCAGCAGATAGGAGTATACAGAGTTACCAGATAGGGTTATACAGAGTCACCAGAAAGCAGTATACACTCGCAGAGTCACAATATACTGTAGCAGTATACAGAGTCACCAGATAGGGGTATACAGAATCACCTTATAGCAGTATACAGAGCCCCAGATTGCAGTATACAGTCGCCAGATAGGGTATACAGAGTGCCAGATAGGGTATACAGGGTCCCAGATAGGGGTATACAGTCACCAGATAGGGTATGCAGTCACCAGATAGGATATACAGGATACTAGATAGGGTATACAGGGTCCCAGATAGGGTATACAGTCACCAGATAGGGCATACAGTCACCAGATAGGGCATACAGTCACCAGATAGGGTATACAGAGCCCCAGATAGGTGTATACAGAGTCACCAGATAGGGTATACAGGGTCCCAGATAGGGTATACGGGGTCCCAGATAGGGTATACGGGGTCCCAGATAGGGTATACAGAGTCACCAGATAGGGTATACATGGTCCCAGATAGGGTATACAGTCACCAGATAGGGCATACAGTCACCAGATAGGGGTATAGAGAGCCCCAGATAGGGGTATACAGAGCCCCAGATAGGTGTATACAGAGTCACCAGATAGGGTATACAGAGTCACCAGATGGGTTATACAGAGTCACCAGATAGGGTATACAGAGTCACCAGATGGGGTATACAGAGTCACCAGATGGGGTATACAGGGTCCCAGATAGGGTATACAGAGTCTCCAGATAGGGTATACAGGGTCCCAGATAGGGGCTTTTGGTAAGTACCGCACTTACCCCATCTAATAGGCAGGCTGGCAGTGTGCAGAGAGCGGGCTGACAGTGTGCAGAGGCAGCGCTTGCGGAGAGCGGGCTGGAGCCTGGCTGGCAGTGGACTGTCCTCCTCTCCTCGTGGACGGCCTGCGGAAGTCCTGGCGTAGTGCTGTGCCTGTCCACATCCCCAGATCAGGTAACATATACAGGTGAAGTAGAGAGGGGTTCATCCAGAGAGGGGCATTTTGCGACACTGCTCTCCTAGGGTAGTTTTTGCATGCAATTACTCTTCTTGCTTTAGTATTTTTCTCCCACTCAAATGTGCAGGAAACTTTAGTTAAATATATGTAGGTTATTTTGCAATTTTTTTTAAATAGTAATGTGCCTTAAATATTGCAGAAATATGTCTAACACACTTCCTGTTATAGATTGACAGCACCTCTTTTCCATACATACAGTACAATGAGTGAGCATTGTCACCCTAGGACAGGAAGGTGAAAATAAAGGAAAATCCTGAAACAAATAGTGTGCCACAACATCTAAGAACTTTTAAGCAAAAATGTATTACATTTTTGTCTTTGAGTTTAGGAACACTTTAATGATGAATGGTAGAGCTTCTCTAATGTTGCTGTATATTGTGACATTATTATTTATTTTTTTTTGCTGACTTGTGAAGTTACTGAAAGGTCCCAAGAAAACAGATTAAAAGTAGAACAAACATTCCACTTCAGAGGTTTAGATAGCATCAATGTGCAGCCAAATATTACGCCCATGTTTCATTAAGCTTGAAGCAAATATTGAGACAGACCCACTGTGTTGAGCAAACAACCTTAGAAAAGCACATGGTTGCATGTAATTAGTTGGCATCACTGAAGCAGTTTATCCAGATATACTCAATGTAGGATGAGCCCTAGGTGACAATATAGAAAGGTGTAAGTAATGAGTACCCTTCTATATAGTTTTCCACAGTGAAACTTGCAGTCCAAAGTTGCATTATGCGTAGACATTGGAGATGAGTCACCCACAAAGATCTGGTCAGATGTGACCCTGGAGCAATAAACTTAACCTTGCACAATGTGATAAGCAAATGGTTTGGCTCTAAAATATGAGGAGTATCCTTAAAGTGTTTTGAATACCTGGCAACCTGGTCAAGTAAACTGCCAGGGAGGTTCCAAAATAAGGTTTTGCAAAAGAAAACACCTGTGCAGAACTAAGGGAGCCAGAGCTCTGAATTTGGATTTGCAAGTTGCAATTCACACACTGATGATTGTGATTTAGTGGTCTGTTGCAGCATTCTAAGGCCCGTTTCAGATGGGGTGGACTCCAGCAGCGAGTCCGCCTGCTCATCGGGGAATGTGTGCGCTGATCCCCTCTGAGCAGGCAGATGACAGGTCCATGTCCGCTTCACTGATGCAGAGTGGACATGGACACAGCCAGCTTTCCTCTATGGGCGGTCGAATGCAGGGCCGCCTTAATAACATCAAGGGCCCCTGGGCAAAGTAATACTCTGGGGCCCCTACCAGCCTGCCCCAATTTACGCACCTAATCTCAAGAATTAAAGTATAAATAGGTGATAGAATTAAACATATATTTATTAGTACTTTCAATAAAATAGATTTTAAACAATAAGAAAACATGCTGTATATCAAAGACTAATTAATACAAAGGGCACAGTATAG
>BLSH010258570.1:49382-59895 GCA_018402905.1 Glandirana rugosa | reverse complement strand
ATATGGGTTCTCCCGGCTTATTTATACTTTTGACACAGTTTGAAGATGATTTTAGAACAGTGATATGGCTTCTACCGTTAATTAATACTTTTCAGACACAGTTTGAAGATGATCCACATCCACCTCCATTTTTGATTTGTTTAAGTTTTTATTTTTTAAAAAATATTTAAAGTTATTTCCCTGTCCCCATTTCTTTGTAGGGCACTTGTCCCACCCTTACACCCATTTTCCTTCCTTTTGTAGACCTCTAGGACTTTCCTGGACTTTTTTACAGCAATTTTCAGAACTTTTAGTAAAATTACCAGAACCCCAGACCCGAACCCGGACTTTTTTTGAAAAGTCCGGGTTCGGGTCCGGGTCCCGGACACCCCAAAGTTCGGTATGGACCCGAACTTTACAGTCCAGGTTCGCTCAACACTACTGCTTACCAGAAGTAAGCGCATCAAGCACCTGTGGCTCTTAACCCAACCAAGGTTCCTGTCAGGGTCGATGGATGGGTCCACTCCACACACACACTTCAGAGGACAGATCCCAAATGCCCAAAAAGGATTCCCAGAAATCAATCCAGAGTCACATGTAGAGAACAAGCCTCACAATAGTGTAATACTGTCACAATGGCACTTATTATAAAAAGGTATTGCACTTGCAAGCAACTTCCAAAATGAGCATAAAAACAATAGAAGGCCGGCTGCAGAGAACTCTCATCATTCGAGTATAGGGATCATAGCGGTGACATCAGCGCGCCCTCCCGTTGTACGTTCCGTCATCAACAGACATCACCCAGGGGATAGGGCGCACTGCTGACTCACCGCAATTTAACAACAATACTCGCCCCTCATTCTGAGTCTTGGATTGCTGACAGCATCCCACCATTTTTAAAAAGGCCAAAATGCTAGTGCTGCCTCGATGCACTCAATAATGATCAACTAGTGTTTTGAGTAAATGATGTAGCTACACAGAGTAGGTGATATCACCCCTCCCAAGAGTCCATATTAAGAGACTCAGCATTCAAACAGAGGACACTAATTAAACCTCGGAACATTGACAATGATCTGCAATTTTCGAAAAGCGCAAATGCTGCTAATATTAAAATCTATTATGTAATATCCGGCAAGTTTTAAGAGCAACTAGTGCTAGATGGAACTACACTCAATATGTAACACTAACCTTGCCAAAACCAGGTTGAATACATGGTAGAAAACTAGTGCACTGAAAGCACCCACCATAGTTAAAACTATTAATAAAAAAGAGATATTGCCCCTAGTGGTGCCAAAATCACAGAAAATATTAGGGGTTATAAAAACTTCAGAATTTTCATTCACATTTCTATTATAACTATTAAATAATGAAAAAGGGCAAATTAATCTGTCGCCAATCTGTTAAAAAGTATAATGTAGTATAAAAAATATATATATATATATATATATATATATACAGTATCTCACAAAAGTGAGTACACCCCTCACATTTTTGTAAATATTTTATTATATCTTTTCATGTGACAACACTGAAGAAATTACACTTTGCTACAATGTAAAGTAGTGAGTGTACAGCGTGTATAACAGTGTCAATTTGTGGTCCCCTCAAAATAACTCAACACACAGGCATTATTGTCTAAGCCTCTGGCAACAAAAGTGAGTACACCCCTAAGAGAAAATGTCCAAATTTGGCCCAGTTAGCCATTTTCCCTCCAGGGCGTCATGTGACTCGTTAGTGTTACAAGGTCTCAAGTGTGAATGGGGAGCAGGTGTGTTAAATTTGGTGTTATCGCTCTCACTTTCTCATACTGGTCACTGGAAGTTCAACATGGTACCCCATGCCAAAGAACTCTCTGAGGATCTGAAAAAAATCATTTTTGCTCTATATAAAGATGGTCTAGGCTATAAGAAGATTGCCAAGACCCTGAAACTGAGCTGCAGCATGGTGACCAAGACCATACAGCAGTTTAACAGGACATGTTCCACACCATGGTCGACCAAAGAAGTTGAGTGCACGTGCTCAGCATCATATCCAGAGGTTGTCTTTGGAAAACAGAAGTATGAGTTCTGCCAGCATTGCTGCAGAGATTGAAGGGGTGGGGGGTTAGCCTGTCAGTGCTCAGACCATACACTGCACACTGCATCAAATTGGTCTGCATGGCTGCCATTCCTGAAGGAAGCCTCTTCTAAAGATGATGCACAAGAAAGCCCGCACACAGTTTGCTGAAGACCAAGGACATGGATTACTGGAAACATGTCCTGTGGTTTGATGAGACCAAGATAAACTTATTTGGCTCAGATGGTGTCAAACGTGTGTGGCAGCAACCAGGTGAGGAGTACAAAGACAAGTGTGTCTTGCCTACAGTCAAGCATGGTGGTGGGAGTGTCATGGTCTGGGGCTGCATGAGTGCTGCTGGCACTGGGGAGCTACAGTTCATTGAGGGAACCATGAATGCGAACATGTACTGTGACATACTGAAGCCGAGTATGATCCCCTCCCTTTGAAGACTGGGCTGCAGGGCACTATTCCAACATGATAAAGACCCCAAACATACCTCCAAGATGACCACTGCTTTGCTAAAGAAGCTGAGGGTAAAGGTGATGAACTGGCCAAGCATGTCTTTGAACCTAAACCCTATTGAGCATCTGTGGGGCATCCTCAAAGGGAGGGTGGAGGAGTGCAAGGTTTCTAACATTCACCAGCTCTGTGATGTCATCATGGAGGAGTGGAAGAGGACTAAAGTGGCAACCTGTGAAGCTCTGGTGAACTCCATGCCCAAGAGGGTTAAGGCAGTGCTGGACAATAATGGTGGTCACACAAAATATTGACACTTTGGACCCAATTTGGACATTTTCACTTAGGGATGTACTCACTTTTGTTGCCAGCGGTTTAGACGTTAATGGCTGTGTGTTAAGTTATTTTGAGGAGACAGCAAATTTATACTGTTATACAAGCTTTACACTGTCACAATTTTACATTGTAGCAAAGTGTCATTTCTTCAGTGTTGTCACATGAAAAGATATAATAAAATATTTACAAAAATGTGAGGGGTGTACTCACTTTTGTGAGATACTGTATACAGATAATCCTCAACAAATTCGCTAGACTCATGGATCTACCTTATTAATGGCATCCTCAATACCAAAATGTTATATGTTTTTATAATCCTTAACCTCAAATTATACTCCATATGTAATATGGGATCAATTTAAACCTCAAGAAACCACAACTTACTGGATGGGAGCCACACGCCCAACCCAAAGCTCAGCCCAAGTTAACACAATTTGTATAAGATATCAACACCCAAACATATAAAAAATATGATAATATCAAACCAGATAACTATAAAGAGGATGCTCACCCACACAGGCAATCCTACCCCTCAGGAGTTATTAATTAAGGTGTTAACATTGACATCTGTATTGAGTCACAATGGAACATAGGACCTAACTTTGTGTATCCAGGCCATTTCCAACTTAGTGCTTGATCAAGGACTTAAATTTGTCCCGGCCAGGAGACTCAATAAATTTGAAACTTATATGGATGTGCACAAATTTGTGCGCAAAATAAATATAAAAAAGGTATCTTATCTCCAACCTGATTAAAGAGAATAGAGTGGTCACTTCGGAGTTTTCCCACTCAGGTCTCGCCAACGCTTCCTTATTTAATCCTCCGGGTGAGTTGGCCCCCTCTCTCAAGGTACTTAGGGAAGTTGTCCTAAGGGACCTTGAGCATATGGAGTTTAAAAAAGTGAGACTAAAAAGGGCGTTAAAGGCTGTTCTGAATTCTCTATGTAACAATAGGGATTTAGTAATCCGGCCAGCAGACAAAGGAGGAGGAATTGTGGTCTTAGATCGTGATGATTACATGTCAGAGATGTATAAAACATTGGGAGACCAGGCCGTGTATAAGCTACTGAAATCCAATCCTAAAGTGAAATACCAATCAAATCTAGATACCATCATTCGGAAAGGGCTGTGACGGAGTATCCTAACTAAGAAGGAGAGTCTTTTATTGATGCCTAAGGCACCCAGGATCCGGTCATTTATTATTTGCCCAAGGTGCACAAGAACAATATCTGCCCCCCGTGTCGTCCAATAGTCAGTGGCATCAATTCTCTGACCTCCCCGGCGGGCAGATATATTGATTTCTTCCTACAGCTCTTGGTCCACGGTATGCCTTTCTTCCTCAAAGACTTAAGACATGTTATCAATCTGCTTTCTGAGCATAACCCTAAAATAGGTATGTGTCTTGTGACAGCTGATATCACCTTATTATATCCCATAATACCACATACCCTGGGTCTGAATGCAGTAAAGCAATATTTAGAATGGGATTCTAATCTACCTCATGAACAGATTCTCTTTATTATGGAACTATTGGAATTTGCAGCCTCCCATAACTACTTCTGGTTTGACCTGAAGTTTTATAGCCAAGTAAAGGGAGTGAACATGGGGCTAAGTACGTGCCCAGTCTTGCCAATCTCTTTATGGCCCAGTGGGAGGAGGATGTTGTCTATGCCAAGAGGAGACCCCAATTGGTACAGTGACAATATCCTCCTTTTAAGGATGGAGATGGTCAAGACCTGAGGAAATTTTTTGAATTTTTGAATTCCAACGTGAGAGGCATACAACTAAATTACGAAGCTAGCCAATTGGAGATCAATTTCTTAGACCTTAAAATATCAGTGAGAGATGACCAACTTGTTGCATCTACTTATTTAAGTCTACTGATAGGAACTCCTTTTTGCCAATGGGAAGCTGCCATCATGACCCTTGGCTTAAAGCGGTACCCAAAAGTCAATACATGCAACTTTGTCGTAATTGCGGGAGTTTCAAACACAGGCTGATATCCTAACCCAGAGGTTTCTGGAGAAAGAATACAATCCTGATACATTGAGAGCCACGTTAGATCGGGTATCATGTATGAATAAGACTGATCTTTTGAACGAAAAACAGTGAATGACAGAGGGACTTCGGCCCCCATTGTATTATTTGTCACCACCTATTCTCAAAAGGCTAAGAGGATCAAACATGTTGTCTCACGACACTGGCATGTACTGAGGAATGACAGAGTTCTCAGGGTGTCCTGCCTGAATGCCCCTCAGTGGTTTTTATGGGAGCACAGTCGCTTAGAAATAGGATAGCCCCCAATATATTACCTACAAAAATTGAGTTTTGTTCCTTTAACAGTTGCATGAAGAGGAGGATTGACAGGTTTGCTCTACTAGTACCTCAGCAAAATTTACAATTAAGCCTTTTATAACTTGCTTTACAAAGGGGGTGATTTATTTGCTACAATGCCCGTGTGGGCTTCAATATGTGGGAAGGACAAAGCGCCTCCCTACAGGTTTGGTTGAATGAGCATGTCACTAACAATCTGACTGGGTTTAACCTCTTCAATACTGGGCTATAGTCAGATGATGTCTGCAGATGGGATCTCCCATCCGGGGCGGGCGCCATATGACATCCTCTTTATTTTGCCGCTACTGCGGGCCCCCAGGAGTCCCCAGGGGCCTGCAACATGGCGATCGGGGATCAGGCGTGTCCTCGAGACAAAGCCCATCCCCGATCAGGGTGTTCCCGCCACTTGTGCACTCCCCCAGGGCGCGCAGTACGGCGATCAGGGTTGAGGCTTGTCCCTCGGACAAAGCCCAGCCTTGATCAGGGTAAAGAGCCAATGAAATTGACTCTTTACCATGTAACCAGCTGTGTCCAATCACAGCCGGTCACATGATGTAAACAATCAATGGTAATGAGCTGTTACCGGGTTCTCCTCCTCACACACTGATCGTGTGTGAGAAGGAGATTGTGGTAACAGCTCATTACCGCTCACAGTATACACCAAGCACACTGATTGCCCCCCAGTAATAAAGAGGACCTGTCACAGCCTATCAAAGTACCTGTCACCTGCCCATCAAAGCACCCGAATACCTGTCACCTGCTCAACAAAGTACCGAGTACCTGTCACCCGCCCATCTAAGTACCTGAGTACCTGTCACCAGCCAATCAGAGTATCTGAGTACCTGTCACCAGCCCATCTGAGTACCTGTCACCAACCCATCTGAGTACCGAGTACCTGTCACCAGCCCATCAGAGTACCCGAGTATCTATCACCAGCCCATCAGAGCACCTGAGTACCTGCCACCAATCCATCTGAGTTCCCGAGCACCTGTCACCAATCCATCTGAGTTCCCTAGCACCTGTTACCAGCCCATCTGAGTACCCAAGTACCTGTCAGCAGCCCATCTGAGTACCCACGTACCTGTCACCAGCCCATCAGAGTACCCGAGTACCTGCCACCAGCCCATCTGAGTACCCAAGTACCTGCCACCAGCCCATCAGCTGGTTGGTGGGAGAAACCAATAAACCCAGCAGGGGAACGATTTCCAAAAAAACCAAAACCATTTCCATAGAACTTTAAGATAGCAAAAAATTATCTTCGGCAAGGGGTAAGTATTAAATGTTAACTTTAACAGTGTTTTTTCTCAATACACTAACAAAATACTAACATTTCAATGATATAGATAATACTATAACATAAACGATATGATCATTTATATATATACAGTATATATATATATATATATATATATATTGTGGTAGTATGGTACCCCACCAGGTGAAGGAAGCAGAATTCTTAACCAGACGGGTTGAGGGGTTCCAGGGGATTTGCGTATTTGGGAGGAAATTGGCTTTTCAGTTCCCTCATTTCTTAGAAAAGTGCACTTTGGCACCTGGAGCATAGGGATTTCTTAGGGGTGGGATGAGATCCCCAATCCTGAGTCCTGATTTTGCGATCCACCAGAACACTGACTGGTCAGGTGTGTGCTGGGCTATTTGTAGACACCTGACTATGGTTCTGGGCTCCACCCTCCCAAGGAATCCAGGCTTGCATGGGAGAAGCCAGAGAGAGTGCATGTGTGCACTGGAGAAGCCCAAGAGTGCAGGTCTGCACTGAAAGCCAGAGTCCCAAGCCTGAGGTCAGGACGGCTCCATGTGGGAGCTGGAGCAGTGCTGCTAAAGAGAGCCAGGTGGGGGGGGCGTGGCTAGCCGGCGACAGTGACGGTCGCACACTAGAAGAGCTCCGGGCCTCGGGATACATAGCATCGACTACCCAACGAAGGGTGAGACCACAACATGCCAGAGGACACACCATACACCGCAGCACCTGCCGAGCAGCGAAAGAGGAGCTCGCAGCGCGCGGCTCCACAGAAGCTGACCGACTTCTTCTCGGCCAAGCATAGCAAGGAAGCCCAAGATGGCGGAGTCCCCTCACTACAGGCCGCACGAGACACGGAGCTGTCGCAGAGCTCGGACTCATCAACATCCTCGGTATGTACAGCACTATACCGCCAGAACACAGGAGAACCCACACATACCCCTCCTGATAGCCCCACAACTCGCAGCCCAGCGAAAGCAAAGAAAGACAGACAGTATAGAGACGCAGGGGACACAGGGGATGAATCAGACATGGAGGAAGAACAACCACAAACACAGGCCCCGCAGCCTTCCCTAGAGCAATTCCCCTCCTCATCTCACCCAGTCTCTGTCTCTGACTTGAAAGAGATGCTGATCTCCCTGAGAGACTCTATGCACTTTGAAATGAAAAAAGCACTAACCCCCATTAAATATGATATAAATGAACTGCAGCAGAGAATGGAACAAGTAGAAACTAAACTTGATGACACATATACTGCCCATAATGACATGGTGGAAGCTTACCATGAACAACAAACAGAGATACAACACCTTGCGACTAAAATCGCCGATTTAGAGGATCGTAGTCGCAGGAATAATATAAAATTCCGTGGAATTCCTGAATCTATAAATCACACAGATCTACAGCCATTTCTTACCCAGCTTTTACACACCCTAGTCCCAAAAGCAAGCGATAAAGAACTCATCATAGACAGAGCCCACAGACTGCCGAAACCTTCCTTCTTACCAAGCTCTATCCCACGAGATGTCCTAGCCAGGATTCATTTCTTCCACGTGAAGGATGAAGCTATGAGGAACGCACGGAAAATTCCTCAACTACAGGGTCAATTTACAGGAGTGGCGCTGTACAATGATCTATCACAAGCCACAATACAACATAGAAAAAAGCTCCTTACCATTACAAAGGCGCTAAGGAATCATGACATTAGATATCAATGGGGAACACCCTCAAAGCTAATTGTGACATACCAAGAAAAGATGTATAATATTTTTTCTCTGGAAGCAGGCCTCAAATATCTAAAAACCTGGGGCATACTGCCCATAGAAGTCTCACGTGAACAATGACAAGGCCCAACTAAACTCAGGAAAGACTGGTCTGCCTGAAGCACTATAAAGAAAATCTCACCCTGAAATCAGCAACAATACAAGTCCCACAGGCCACCACTATACCGGATCTATGCACCCACTCTATGCTCATAAACTCAGATCTGAGCCACAATACCTCCACTTCAATAATCTGCAGGTTATTCTGCTACTGATTCTCCAAAACTTATTTGAGTTTTTTGTTATGTTTCGTTTGTTTTTTCTGTTCTTTGTTCTGTTCCTTTTTACCGTACCAGGCAATATATCGGACGCTCATACCATCTACTCCAATCCTATCAACCGAGAATGCTACGCTCAATGGTCTCTGAAGTCAGCAAGCCCTGCAACATCTTGTCACCCAAAAGATCCCATCCAAGAACGGAATCACACCCACCCCACTACTGGAAACACTCAGCTTTAGAGGTAGGTGGAGCAACCCACTTTTCATCCTCACTACAATCTATGGTCATACACCCAAGGCCTACAACAGCAGGAATAAGACTTTACCATGCCCATTAAATTTGTTTCAATGAACGTGAAGGGCCTAAACAGCCCCTTTAAGCGCAGCCTATTATGGAATGAAGCACAAAAACTCAAAGGGGAAGTCCTAAGTGTACAAGAGACCCACTTCTCGACCAAAAATCCTCCGAACTGCTCCCACAACCGATATCCTCACCTTTTTTTTGCCAATGCCAAGAAAAAACAGAACAGGGTCATGATAGCTATACATGAAAATATAGCTTTCTCACTACACGATTCGATCATTGACCCCAATGGCCGTTTTATTATATTAGTATGTACCCTGAACAATGTAATATTTACTATTGTCTCGATATACGCGCCCAATAAGGGGCAAATAGCATTTCTACAGAAATTGTTAGGAAAAGTTAAGACAATACGCCAAGGTAAACTAATAATGTTGGGTGACTTTAACCTGATCCCTGACTCCTCACTAGACCGATCTAAACCAACGCACAAAAAAAACCCCACTCTCCAAAATGTTTTACACACTGAATCACTCTACGATGCATGGCGCTGCACACACGCCGGAGAAAGAGATTACACCTTTTTCTCTTCACCCCATAAAACATACACAAGAATTGATCTGGCCATCACAGATCTGTCCACACTTCACGCAACCCAAGCAACATCTATTGAACAAATTACATGGTCAGATCATGCACCGATTACGATAACACTATTAGACCGTCATAATGTAAACCCTACCATCCTTTGGCGAAATAACGTACAAATTTTCCAGAAGGAGTCACATCGGGTTAAGGTCGCCACCCATTTGAAAGAATTTTTCCAATTCAATAAGACCGGTGAATATGATATTGGAAATGTATGATGCACACATAAAGCCTATATGAGAGGTATCCTCTTACAGATAGCTTCAAGGGAGAAAAAGCAGAGAACACTCAAAATAAACTCTTTACTAGCACAAATAACAAAACTAGATTCACAGCACAAAAAATCTCCCTCCCAACATGTCTTAGAAACACTACAACAACTCAGAATGGAACTTAAACAAAATCTACTCTATGAACATGAAAAAAGGCTTAGATGTCTCAAAACCACCTATTACCTATATGGTAACAAAGCGGGCAAAAAATTAGCTAGACAGATACAAATAAAGCAAGCCAAAAGAAGAATAGCATATATGTTAGACCCTAAGACAGGCAAGCAGGTTCAACACCCTAAAGACATAGCAAACATTTTCAAAGTATACTATGAAAAGTTATACAACCTTAAAAATGACCCCCAAACTACTCAACCAACCCAAGAAAATTTTCAGAATTTCCTAACGTCCATACATTTGCCCCAACTATCCCAGACCCAATTAGAACAATTGAATGCTCCCTTCGAAATTGAGGAGATAAGAGAAACCTTAAAAAAAAACGCTGCAAACAAAACCCCAGGCCCAGACGGCTTATCAAAAGAATATTACCACACATTCCAAGAATTACTACTTCCCCACATGCTAGAACTAACCGTATGTAAAATTACAGGTGCAAATTTTCCCTTTATCCGGATTTTAAAACTCCACTCAGACCACAAAAAGGTCCAAATCCCTCCCAATGATAATATCGAAATTCATTAAGAAACCCCTTCGAAAGACTCCACCGATAAAACAATATATCAAGATCGTACACCCCTTCATCATTAAGAACCTTACACACCATTATAAGAAAACTATTCGGCAGACCCGGACCCCAAAACAAACGTCG